>JAQLOL010000014.1:6755516-6768007 GCA_029783665.1 Naso thynnoides
CAGTAACTGGTCAAGTAAAGGTGTACAACTGCCAAAACAGTTATATTACAGTTACTTATCCAAGTAACTCAGTAGTTACTGTGTCACTAGCCGGCACTGGCAGCACTCCTGATCTCTCAAAAATATCTGTCCTCAGATGTCTTATTGAAGTTTTATAGAGTGGATTAAGTTTTGGGAGCTGGCAAAACAGGTTGTACGTCACTTTTTAGGAAGTCAGTTGGGTTGCAAAAGTAATATAAGGAAGTAAGTAAAGTAGTAGTGTAGCTAATTACTTTTGATTCAAAGTAATAAGTAAAGTAAATGTATTACTTGCACAAAGAGTAATGAGTAGGAAGTAACTTAGTATTGTTTTATAGTAACTCGCACAGCGCTGGTTGAAAGATCCAACTGTCTGTGGAGATGCACCAGAAAGTTTAGCTGTTGATACCCCTGCCAATTAATTTATATGGTTCTAAACACCCAAACAGATGCCAAAATATTTAAAAAAAAACAACAATAACAATACAACAACAACTTAAAAAAACGGATGAAACCAATACCTCTGTAATATCTCTGATACTCAGATTAAAAGCTGTGGTTTTAACTTTACATACATGGTGACAGATCGTTAGTCTCGAATGTTCATTTACCACGCTGACGTTTTGCTGCACCACTAGTTCTCTTCACAGATGACACGGTATGAGCCGCGGTTACATTGCTGTAGCATTTTGAAATTGTAAATGTCATATTTGGCAAAAATGTTCCTAGTGACCAAAAACAGATCAAGAAAATTAAATACTGGACTTGAAATTGCCAGATGGCCAAAAACAGGATGCTAAATGAACGATAACTCTGCTGTATAAAGGGGTTGAGCAGTGTCCTATTTGTGATACTTTCAAACCTTCTCCAAAGTATTCCTAGTGCAGACCTATTCAAACAGTGGCCCGCGGGCCTCATGCGGCCCAGAGGCAGCCCCTGAGCGGCCCAGCTAGGAAAGCCGACATAAACAGAGAGAAACATATCGTGCTAGCCCACAGAAATTCCTAAAGACGTTGAATTCAACTCTCTGCGTAGCCTTGCAACACTCACAATGCAGCACGTTGACGTGAACGACTGTCTAGTCGAGGTAGTAAAACTGAAAATGAAACTGTCAGTTTAAACCGGCCGGGACTGAAAAATTCTTGTTCATTTTAAAGCCAGATCCAAATGGATGTGTTTAATATGCGATGAGTGTTTTGCGATATTTAAAGAATACGATGTTTGGAGGCACCACTTTGAGAAACATCTGACTTTCCAGACAAACTTTCCAGCGTGCTCACAGGAGAAGGAGAATGTTGGATTGCATGCCACAACCGGAGCTGCACTTCTTCAATGCACTTTGTGACGCGCCTGTGTCAAATGTGACGACATTTAAAAGGGAAACAACGAATAAACTTATCTTGGTTTTCATTACATTCATTTGTGTCGCTTTAAAATTTCTCATTACGTGCTGTCTACAGGCCGCTGACTGGCCCCGTTGAATCTGTAATCGAATAGCCCTGCTGTAGTACACAGTATTAATTTATCACTTCAGTTATGATGAAAGGTGAGCAGACAACAACCTCTCAAAGTTCGTAAAATATGTTTGCCTCTCGGTCCTTCAGGTGTTTGCTAAACTCATTGTGTTAGATTTGACAAATTAGGTTTGCAAAAAGGCCTGTCGTCACTTTCATAGCGTGTTCAACCACACAAACACTCTTCCTTTAATGACGTCACAGTAATGAAGCTGACACTGTCACTGTTGCCCAAACCTGCTGCATTTCTGCTGCATGTGTGAGCAGGCTCCTGTTAAAGATCTTCATGTCCTCTCTCGTAACTCTCAGGCCTCTCCAGGAAACTTGACTCAGTTTGAGGAGATCCTGTTCGGTGGTGGGACCGGAGCAGAGGGATGTGCGGGTGTCGTGGCCGTGCGGTTCGCTACAGGAGCTGATGGACAGCGCGTGGTCGGGGTCGGCTATGTGGACGCAGCCCAGAGGAAGATGGGAGTCTGCGAGTTTCCAGACAACGAGATCTTCTCCAACCTGGAGTCCCTGCTCGTCCAAATCAGCCCCAAAGAGTGTCTCCTCGTCCAGGGTGAAGGCAACACAGACGGCAGCAAACTACGTGAGGTGTGTTGAGAGCAGCGTTACAACGTGATAACCGATACCTGAAACAACAACAATGTCACCGCCAGTGCAGGAATGTTTTCAGCGGGACTGCTCACAAACAGCAAAGACTAAGGTACGGTGTCAGTTCGTTGTGCAATTATATTGTGAGGGTGATGTTTTTTCTTGTGTGTTTGTGCAGGTGGTCCAGCGTGGCGGCATGCTGGTTTCTGACAGGAAGCGAGCAGAGTTTAGCAGCAAGGACGTCATCCAGGATCTCAACCGGCTTCTGAGGGCCAAGAGAGGAGAGACCGTGGCGAGCAACACGTTGCCCGAGCTGGACAAACAGGTAAACGATACAGAAAGCGTCCTTAACATAAGACTGATTTACATAAAAAAACAAACAAACAAACAAACAAACAAAAAAAAACTAACAAACCAAAAACTCTACACAAATCACCAGATATTCTGTCTCAAGTGATACCATATTAAGCTTTACACAGAGGAGGGGAAGAAAACCTCAGAAAAAAGGGCATTGAAAAGTTGAGAACCAACACCTGATAACAACTTTTATCTGTGTGTTTTGTTTGACGGATATTGATTAACAAGGTTGTGGAACATATGAGTCCCTGTGTGTCCTGTCGAACAAAGGGGGGGCACTGCTGATCATTTTACATGTGTGTTAAATACATATAACGTATTTTTTTTAATCATTATTGTTGTAATCATTTGTCCCACTTTAAAAGCAAAAATGGGAACTGTCCACACTATCAAAAAACAAATACATTTTAATTTGAATAAACTTAAATAAATTTAATTAAATTACATTATTATTCTAAAATGTAATTTGATTATTTTCAGTGACAGTAATAAAGTTTTTTTTTTCCTCTTTTTTTCAACAAGCTTGTTTGGTTCGTCCACAACCTAATTGCACCTTCGTATGCAGGACAGTCAGACATGTGACCGCTAGCTAGCCATGGCTGTTGGCTGCGACGGCACAGGCTTGCGGAGGAGGAGAAGGCGGCAGATGAAGGCGCTTTTAATGAAACATTGGAGTTCATCAGAGGAGTCGCAGTTGATAGAGCCAAATGATTTTTATCAAGGCTAACGATAGTCACAAATATGGTTGTGATTGAGCCGAATCTGGTCGGCTGAACATCTGTCTGAACAGGAGGGTGAAGACGCTTTTGGTTTTGTTTGTTTTTGTTTTTTTTTGGTTTTTGTTTTTTTGATGGCATGGCAGCAAAGATTTAGCATTGGCTGAATGATACCAGCGAAAACCCTGGAGTCCTTAAAAAAAAAAAGTCCAAATCCTTGTTTTTAGGCCATAAAATAGCCCAAAGGTTTTCTGAATTAAGTGTCTGTGTGGTTTCATTGACAGGTGGCGATGTCCTGCTTGGCTGCTGTGGTGCGTTTCCTCGAGCTGCTCTCTGACGAGTCCAACTTCAACTCTTTCAGTCTGGCAACTCTGGATCTGGGCCAGTACATGAGACTGGACAACGCTGCCGTCAGGGCTTTGAATCTCTTCCAGGTCAGTGACAGAATCCTGCTTACAGGAACTCACATTTCCCAAATGACAATGAAATCAAGATTGCTCCTGCCTCTAGCTCGACATCTAGAGAACCATAGCCTATTTTCTTCTGTTTTTGTGTCTGATTTGGACAACAATTTCTGAAGTTGGTCCAGTATTGAATGACAGCACTGCAGCTGGTTAACCAAACAGGCTGCCATTTCACCGTGGTTAGCATGGAAAGAGGTGGGCTTTGGCACGGTACACAAACGCCAACATCACTTTGACTGTTTGTGGAGGATTCATCTGAAATTCAGTCAGACAACAGCAGACAAAGTCTGGATAGAGAGCAGTGGAAAAATGGGCGACTGACTTTAGATCGCAAATACCAGAGAACAATGTAAAATGTTATTACAAGATGAAAAAAATGTGGGTTGCACTCTGTAGATCATTCAAGCGTGCTTACGTCCAGTTAGACTGGACCTAAGCACGAGTGTGGGGGTCGGGTGGGGGTGGGGGACTTTCGTGCTTCGGCACAATATGGGAAAACTGGACCGAGTGTGAGTGTGAGTGTGCCCTAATTGCTCCAGTCTAAGTGGGCCTGAGCACACTGGTGTCTTTACTGCTGAGCTGTCTTGACTACCTAACTCTGCAGCAAACTTCATTTGAACTGTTTTTCAAATTTTCCACATTTTTCCAAACTTCTTTATCCAGATGACTTCATATGCTGTCATCCACACACGTCAAGCAAAGCCTCCCAATGTCGCCTTGTGCTCGAAGCCCACCCCGTGCCCGAGCCGACAAAGTGCGCTCACACTGATCAAATGAACTGGACTGTGGGGGTCAAATTTGCTTGTCCGCCCTTTGATTTAAAAAAAAAAAAAAAAAAAAAAAACATAAAAAAACATATTCCGCACGTTGAAAAATATCCAAGTCACATTTTAACACAAGTGTTATGTGTGTCAAGCGATGTGCTTTGTAGACATGTTGCATGTCCTGTTGATAATAATCAAAAATGGATCAATTGTTGTTGTGATGGTATTTTGTTCCCCGGCATCCACAGCAGTTAGATGACACGTTCAGGGCTTTTTACCATGCTATGTGACTTGCATCCTCCAGGGCTCACCTGACGACACCAGTGGGGCTCATTCGTTGGCTGGGCTGTTGAACAAGTGCCGTACGCCGCAGGGTCAGCGGCTGGTCAACCAGTGGATCAAACAACCACTCATGGACAAAACCAAAATCGAGGAGAGGTAATTCAACGATGGGGAAAAAAAATTTGCTGTCAGTAGTTTCAGTGAGATGTCCTGAGGCGTATTTTAATTAAACCGTATCATCTTAAATTGAGCTTCTCAAATTTTGGTAGTTTTCTTACCAGAATGCCACTGTTCCCGTCAGCCTCGGCCCTCTTTAATGACAGCTGGGCTCGACAGTGCAGCATTTCACAGCACATACAAGTGAGAATTAGTGTGTAAATGTGAAAAATGTTTTGGCTACGCTGATGTCAAGTGACTCAGGGCTCTCGCAGAAAGATGAGACAAAAAACTGAGTCACTAAACATCAGCTTTTCCCTCTTTTATTTGTAAAGAGCATTGTACAAAACAAAACCAAAAAATTTTCAGCTGCTGCGTTTGCTGTTTCAAATGACTAATTTCATCAGAGGCGTCTCTCACAAGTTCTTTGGACAATAAACCTTATCTTATTTAACATCCAGTGTGTAGGAAAGAGGGAAATCTATTTGTAGAATATGGCAAAAAGGGAATATAATATTCGCAAATATGTTTTTAATAGTGTAAAATCACCTGAAAATAATATATATATATATATATATTTTTTTTTATTAGCTGAGAATGAGTCTTCTGTATCTATGAAGGGAGTCAGTCCTCTTCCACAGAGCCCGCCATGTTGCACCACTATGTTTCTATTAGGGCCCGACTGAAATACGTTGTTTGGGTACGAAGCCAGTACCGATAATAGGGAGCACGGAATTCCGATACGTGATATATCGGCCTATATTATATATACGTAAAGTTGGTGGATACTATATGAGATACATAATATGGGCTGAATGTGGTTATCAAATACTTGTGACAAAGATATGTAATGGAGGCAGGATGTCTCATTTCAACAAACTTAAGTTTTTAACGTCAGTGCGCTGAACAGTAAACACTTAATACCTGAAATAACAGACTGCCCTCTGCTGAACAAACTACGTAAACAAACAGTTCTAAATTACTAGTCCAAGCATTTTTTCTGGCCTTAAAACTGGCGCATATTGGAGAACATATACGCCAGTACCAGTGTGTCTGCGATAGGCCAATATCGGCCAATAATATCAGCAAACTACTCAACAGTGTGAAGTCTTCTTTCAGATAGGATCGTGCCAGTTAAACCTTCATTCATATGCCTGTAGGCTGGACCTGGTGGAGAGCTTTGTATGCGACTCTGAGCTCAGGCAGACCTGCCAGGAGGATTTGTTGAGGAGGTTTCCTGATCTTCACCGCCTGGCCAAGAAGTTGCACCGACACACAGCGACACTTCAGGACTGTTACCGCGTCTACCAGGCTGTGAGCCACATCCCCACCCTCATCACAGCCCTGGAGAGATACTCAGGTACTAAATGCTATGTGTTGGTATGTACTGTACTCTGAAGGCCAGTTTATTCAGTAAAACTTTGTAGCACTTTTGTTAGACTACCTTTGCACCGGAGCCCATGGATGTGTTTTGATTTCTTGTGCTTTATAGGCAGCTACCAGGTTCTGCTGGAGGCCATGTTCATCTCTCCTCTCAGAGACCTGCAGACTGACTTCATCAAATACCAGGAGATGATTGATACCACTCTGGACATGAACCAGGTCTTTTCTTTTGGATTTTTGTGCCCATGTATAACGTAAGAGTATTCCTTCGTGAATGACGTGCATATTATCCCGTCAACATGTGGTTTACATGTGTTGTGTGATGTGTTATGGGCAGATTGACCACCATGAGTTCCTGGTGAAGGCGTCGTTTGATCCGGTGCTGAGTGAGCTCAGAGAAAAGATGGACGCACTGGAAAAGAGCATGCAGGCCGTGTTGAGCAGTGCAGCCAGAGAACTGGGTAATTTGACACACACAGGAAATATTACCAACACCCATATCATATATTCATCATATTCAAAAAACAATATTACAGTTTCAGCTCTTCTTTTTTAACTAGAAGGAATTATGGTTTTACTGTCAGGCACACAGTCTGTCTGTCTCAAGTAGAGTCAGAGCAGCATCTGAAACAGCGTACACACTACGGGACAGTTGGTGGATTTTGGGCCAACTGCCCCCCTGCACTCAAACAGCCCCTGTGTGTGCTTATATTTTTGGATTTGCACACTTTTGCTTAAACTGCCCGCTGCCCAGGTTCACACAAGGTGTTAACAAAATCTCTGAATCAAATCAAATTTGTGTTTTTGTTAAACAAAGTACAACAATAAAGGCTTTTATAGAACCAAAAGTTTATGGCTGCTGAGTCTGCAGATAAAACCACCGTGAAAATCGCATACAATCAGCTAGTGTGTTTGATGATTTAAAAAGTGTTGGGGGACAACTGTGCTAATTTTAGCGCATTAGTGCACATTATCACGCATTCCTGAGGAGAAAGACTCAGACCGGCCTGACTGAACGAGTCATCTGAACTTGGTTTGGGTATGAAGAGTCTGACCGAAAACTGTCACCCTGCTGTATATCCACCATATAGTCACAAGCTTTGAGTAATGACCTGAGAATGATATCCTAAGCGCAAGCAGCCTAAATGAGTTTCCCCTCACGTGGTGGTTGGGCTCCAGACTGAAGAGCCTTGACAACCAGAATGATCGCCTAAATGACCTTATGTCACCCAGAAAAATGGCAGAAAATGGAAAACTAGATGCTCTTTGATGTGTGATCGTGCGTTTCAGGTCTGGACGCCGGAAAGACGATCAAGCTGGAGTCAAATGCAGTGCTGGGATTTTACCTGAGAGTCACCTGCAAGGAGGAGAAATCTCTGAGGAACAACAAGAAATTCACCACGCTGGATGTTCAGAAGAACGGCGTGCGCTTCACTAGCAGGTTCGTCATCCTCGGATGAACTCTGCTCTCTCTGTCAGCTGAGTGTCTGTTGTTTCTCATGTGCACTTTCACATGTCTGCAGCAAGCTGAGTTCTATAAACGACGAATACACGAAGAACAGGGAGGAGTACGAGGAGGCCCAGAATGCCATTGTCAAAGAGATCATCAACATCGCCTCAGGTAGGGAAGCGGATCGCGTCCTGCCCGCTGTATCTCATCAGCATGGTATTGATTTGACAGTCAGAGGTAAAATGATCACCACTCAGCTCTTTGGAAATTTTCTTTTAATAATGGATTCAGTTCACATTTCAGCAAAGAACAGTAGACTGCACAGTGACATTAACTTTCAAAGAACTGGTGATTGTGGTTCTGTCTTTGTGATAATCCACGTGACGCGTCACATCTGAACCTCCAGGTTACGTGGATCCCCTCCAGACGCTGAGCGATGTGATAGCGCAGCTGGATGCGGTGGTGAGTTTTGCCGTGGCGTCCGTCTCTGCTCCGGTGCCGTACGTCCGACCGCGCCTGTTGGCGGACGGCTGCAGGCGGATGGAGCTGCAGCAGGCAAGACATCCCTGCATGGAGACAGACGCAGACACCGCCTTCATACCCAACGACATCACCTTCGTCCAGGGAGAGAAGAGCTTTTATATCATCACAGGTAACCAAAAAAAATAAAAAAAAAAAAAAATCTGTTGGTGCCTCTGGTACCTAACCATCACTTGGACTTTCTTACCCGCAGGACCAAATATGGGTGGCAAGTCGACCTTTATCCGGCAAGTGGGTGTGATTGCCCTCATGGCTCAGATTGGCTGCTTTGTGCCGTGCGAGAAGGCGGAGCTTAGTGTGATTGACAGTGTCCTGGCCAGGGTGGGAGCTGGAGACAGCCAGGTCAAAGGAGTGTCCACCTTTATGTCGGAGATGCTAGAGACGGCTGCCATCCTGCGGTAAGAACAAATACAAGCTTGTCGGACTAAAACAAAGATGATAAACAAGGCTTTACTTATCATCCACGATTTACCCTCCAGTTCTGCCACGGAGAACTCGCTCATCATCATCGACGAGCTCGGCAGGGGCACGTCCACTTACGACGGTTTCGGTCTGGCCTGGGCCATCAGCGAGCACATTGCCTCCAAAATCGGCTGCTTCTGCTTGTTTGCAACTCACTTCCACGAGCTGACGGCGTTGGCAGCGCAGCAGCCGACTGTCCAGAACCTGCACGTCACAGCGCTGACGTCCCACGACACACTCACCATGCTGTACAGAGTCAAACCAGGTCGGCATGCAACACACGTCACCTGCGGTTTTACTCATTCTTAAAGCAGCGTTCTGCGTTTATTAGCCCCTAATATGAATGTAAACCTACATGGAGAAGGAACTATTTAAGTCAGTTTTTATGAAGTTCTCTAAACTCTGAGCTTCTTTGTATTTTCTGTGTATTACATGTAATATTTTACATACTGTTGTGAGTATAAGTGTGATGTAGTCATTCAGTGCCTTAGCGTCTAAACTGACCTAGCTCTGTTCATGTTCAGGTGTGTGTGACCAGAGTTTTGGGATCCACGTTGCTGAGCTGGCTTGCTTCCCGCCATCGGTGGTCGCCATGGCAAAGGAGAAGGCGGAAGAGCTGGAAGAGTTCCAGGAACCCGCAGCGGAGAAATCAGAGCAGCAGGAAGAGCCCGAGGCGAAGAGACGACGGACAGACAAACAAGTAGGGCTCAGTTTTCACTAAATCCAGCCGTCATGTCATGATGACTTAGATGTATGGTCACATAATGAGCTAATAAGCTGCCTGCAGAGTTGACGGGTGTGTTGAGAAAAATACTGGAAGCAACATACGCAACAAACCAACAAGAGTTATCACCTGACTCTGAAGTTCCATTCGGCTGTACAAGGTGTTTAGACGGTTCTGACCTACAGTTTTTAAAGACTCAAAACAAAAATATCACCAAGTTTTTTAACTTCACTTTTGGCATAGTCACTCAAAGTTAAACTGCAGCAATAAGATCTTTTTAACTCATCTCCTACCACTTGTCGTCGACACGGTGGCGTAGTGGTTAGCACTGTCGCCTCATAGCGAGAAGGTCCTGGGGTCAATTCCTGGCTAGGACAGGGTTCTCCCCGTGTCTGCGTGGGTTTTCTCCGGTTTCCCCCACCATCAAAAACGTTTACATTAGGTCGGCCTCCAGTCAGTACTGGCTTAGAATCTGGAGTTGGTCCCTGGGCGCCGTACTGTGGCTGCCCACTGCTCCTCAGGGATGGGTTAAATGCAGAGAACAAGTTTCACTGTACATTGTGTACATGTGACCAATAAAGCACCTTTTTTTGTCAGCACCACTTATGTAGTCCTCTAAATGTTCATCAATAAATGGAATTCCAAAATTTTGGTGCAATGAAAATACTCGAAACTCCCTAAATGAACAAAACACTTCTAATCTCTAAGTGGCAGTTTACACGGCATAAGTTTTCGCATCATTCAAAATACTTTCGTTGGACGTCGGCCTTCCTTTTACATGATAACGGCGTGCTGGAACCTGGTTCTAGAGAGCAATCTTTTGAAACCACAACTTTCTTCCTGGCTGTGTAAAAACTCGTAAGGCGAGTGCCCTTGAATGCAGTGACGACTCTAATGCTAATGCTAATGCCAGTGCAAGTCAAAGTATTCTGCTCTAGCAACTACCAAACTCTGATTTAACACTCTGCAGTGCACTGAACGCAGGTTGGATATGACGACAGTCTATTGAGGTGAATTTGGGTGTTCGTAGCATAATTTTAGAAACCAGTCTATGGCTGAAATTCTTTAATTTGTGGCTGCTTAGGGCTTGGCAGCAACAGGAAGGTAACGATTTTGGCAGCTCCCACAGTGTGTCACCACCAACTACTGGCCTGGCATGCATACAACAGCGCTTTTGGTTCATGTATACGCAGACATATTTGAAAATGCAAAGGAAAGACCTTTCCGTTTTTAGTAGGGCTGCTCCCATGTGAACATTACCTTTAAGTAAATGGACTGAGAAGGCTTTTTTTTTTTCTCTCCTTTTTAGAGGTTCAAGTATTCACCTAATAATTGCTATCATCTGTTGTGTTGCTTGTCCTTCAGGTCGGGGAAAACCTGATCCAGGACTTCCTGGAGAGGGTGAAGTCCCTTCCTGCTGCCACCATGAGTGAAGAGGAGGTGAAGGCTGAGCTCAGGAAGATGAAGCAGGAGCTGTTTGCCAAAAATAACAAATACATTGGAGAGATCCTCGCACGCTGCGTTCAAGCAAAAACAGCCTGATTTTTAGACTCACATTTATGTGTTCATCATGATTAACAAAAGTCAAAGTTAATGTTCTGTAGGCAACCACACTAAAGCTCTTCCATTGTATAGTTTTTCAATAAAAAATGATTCCTGTGCTGACTTTGTACATTTTTTACCTTATTTTTGTAGCTACATCATTACATGTTGGTGTGCTTCATGAGCTGCATAATTACTTTTATGCGAGAACATTAGGTTTGGCTGACATGTTGTCCTGCTCCAAATTAGCTTTACACATCTTTCATTCTCGGACAGAAACCCTTTCCATTCGAAATGTCTTCTATTTGCATTACTGCTTATTACAAAAATGTCACACTCTAGTATCTGCAGTGAGATTCACATCTAAGGAGGTTTTTATGGCTGCATTATGAGCTTAAACATACTGTTTTCATGTGAATCTTTTTATGCACATTTCCCCTGAAATTCAGCAAATGTCTGCAATCATGTTTGAACTGGTGTTCTGCAGGAAATATCTCAGTCCATAAACTGACATAACTACAGCCACCAGATACTATAAATACAATGAAAGATTGCAGTATGTATCACTTCCCAAAGAAATGAAGCCCTGAAAGTCACAAAATTTGTACTTGTGTTCAGCATCTAGTTACTCTTCACATCTGCTGCTGCTATAATTGCACTTCTGAAAAAATGAATCCGCAACAAACATCCATATTTTGTTACCTGTTTGTAGGCTAAAAATAATAATGTATACTTTTTAAGTACTTCTTACAGGAACATTTTCTCTTTTTCTTACTCTTACCCCTCTTTGGGATCTTATGATGGATTTTTTTTTTTAAATTATGAAAACCCAACAACGAATCTTTGACAAAACTGAGTCATGACCACTGAAAACAAATCTCTAAATATGTCAGACTTGGTGTAATGAAGCCTTCCATTATCAATTAGCTGATTCTTATCAGGCGTTCAGTATCCTCTGTAGATTGAGTCTAAAAGGCTGAAGTTGATAAAGCAGGAGCAGCAGAAAATCAGTTCTGATACCATAAATAATGATCAACAGACTCAGTCGGTCTCCAAACAATCTGTCACCACTGAAAACAATTCCATTATTTCCTTGCTGCAGCAATGCTCACTTGTACATAAGTATGGATGCACACAACCCAAAAGCTCACCAGTTGTTCAAGACAGTACATGCAGCGCAACAACAAAACGTTAGGGACCCCTCTTAAGGCAGTTATTCACCTGCCAAACATCTCCAGCATTCTTCCACATTTGTTTTATGAAACCATTTTTTTAGAACTTCTGCAGAGTGTGACACTCATCAAATCAAGTGAATTTAAACACAGACACCTCTGATCTAATAAAGTTTTATTTTCTTAGAAATGGCCAGTTTCCTGTTTTCTTTTATCTTTCTAAGAAAGTATACCCCTTTTTGAATTCCAACTAGCATCTACATAATGGTTATTGAATACTTCACAATATATTAAGTCTAGATGTTATGGTACATGCATACGATTCAGGCTGCATGAGGAGCCACAGTCACCAC
>JAQLOL010000014.1:6768107-6791308 GCA_029783665.1 Naso thynnoides
TAGCAGTTATCCAGGGAAATAAACAGGGGTGGGGTGGGGACTGCAGACTGACTCCAGTTCCAGTTCAAAGGAGCTCTGACGCCTCCTATTGAAACCCTCTCCACAAAACACTGACTGCATCGACTTATAAACATATACACACACACTGTGCACAACACACGTTTACACACATTCACACCTTTATACAACTGTGGAGCCCCTCCACCTGCCATTGAAGCTAATATTCTGGAGAGGGTTTTTAGTGTTTAAACGAGATTCTCTTTCACAGAAAGAACTTCACCACTGGGACGTCGGAGTTTCTGCAGTTTGCCTCTGTGTTGGGGAGGGAGGAGGGACGCTAACCAAAGAAAAAATAATAATTATAATTATAATAATATATAATAAAATAAAAGACATTCAAATACAGTCAGCTTTTTGCTTGAAAATACAAAACTACATGAGAAAGCATTGAAATAAAATCCACTGATCAGAACATATATTTTTTTTTTAAAAAAAAGCCCAAGTGCTCCATCACACACACAATCTTGCTCTTTATCCACACACAACAGAGCAACATCCACCCACCGTTGCCTAGTTACAACTGCCTGTGCAGCCAATGGGGATGGCAGCTGCGAGGAAGCAGGAAGTCTCTTTGACAGCAGTTCTTGTGAAGAAGAAGAAGAAGAAGAAGAAGAAGTGGGCCGGGAGCCGAGGATTAACACTAGTGGGGGGGGGGTGTGGGTCTTCATGTGCTGCCAAAAGGGCGCAGGCCACCAATGACAGCCCCTCTGCAAAGCCCTTCTCTTGCCATCTTCTCTTTGTACACAGACTGCGATAAGTATTACTAGAGTGAGGAATCTCTGAATCTCTTGTGGCCTTTCTGTCAGTCTAACCTCAGCTCCACTGCTCCCTCTAGTGGAGTCTGCCTCCACTGCAGCGCGTCTGACTGCAGCAGGCAGGAAGCTGCTTCCTCGGCAGCCTCTTTCACCTCGATCCCGTGTGAGAGCGCCGCGATCACAGAGTCTCTCTGGGTCCTTATGGCTGCAAGTGGATGTATGTGTGTGTGTGAGTGTGTGTGTGTGTGTAACTGCATGTACAAATGTATGTATGTGCATGTGAGTGTGTGTATGTGTGTGCAATTTAATGTGTTTGTATGCTATTGTGAGAGTGACTGACTAGATGCCTTCAGTTATGTTGCAGCGTGTTGGACTCGATGGGCGGTGCTGAATCATACAGAGTGTCTGTGTCGTGTGTGGGCTCTCCGGCCAGCGTGCACGGGTTGGACAACGTTCCCGCTCCGCAGTCACAGAAAAACCTACAGAGAGCAGATACCAGGGATTACAAACCAGAGTCACTTCAAATATACAACAGAGAATTTTAACTACCTAACAAATATACAAATTAAAAAAAACACTAAAACTACAGGAGTGGTTGCTTTACAAGTAACTTTTTAAAAATTTTATATTAAAAATAAACAAAATTGGTCACAAACAAAAAAACAGAAAAAAGCATCATACCGATCGTGCCGTATAAACTCTACATCGTGCCCTTGGTGGCACTTTTTGATGCAGTTTACACAAATCGCGTTCCTATCTGTTGTGTTACAGGTGTGACATCTGCGTAAACAAGACAGAGATGATACATTTAGCAACACAATGAAGGAAATAAAACAAACAAATCAGAGACAATCCCTTCCTCATAGATTTGGATTTACTGATCTAACGGGCATGTAACTATTTCTTAAATTAACTTTTTACTTAAAGGACCGTACCTGTGTTACTACATGTCAGTGTCCTTTATCAACATCAGCCACATAGGTTAAATAAGCCCCACACTTGTTTCCCCAAATAGCTTTATGAGATATCATGTTTGTTTACACTGTGTCCATATTTCCTCCATAAATCCTCTTAATGCTAATATTCAAGCTCGGAAGGCAGCACTTGTAAGGAACTATTTTTCCAGGCGTAATAACTTCAGTCTCACAGCTCCCTTAAACAACATTTGTAGAAGATAGGGGTGATCTCTGCTGATGGTGAGAAGTCAAAAATGGACTGGTATGGTTCTTTGAGGTAAGGGCTATTATGCACTTAATAAAACATTATGAATATTATATTCCTTTTTCTGTAAGATAGATCCACCTCAATCCTTTACACTAGATCATTAAATATATAAATATTATTTTGAACCTTTCACAACTAACCTGTAGAAGTCGTGCATGGGGTAACTGGTGTAACTGGAGATCTTGTAGAGACACTGTCCTCTGCTCACTGCCTTCTCGATGGCATCCTGGTTATTCAGAATCTTATTATCTGACAGAGGAGAGACAGAGAGTGATCATGGGTGAAGAGTTAAAAAGCAGATACAACCAGCAATTTACCCAAGCGGGTCAAGCTTTACTGACCCCGAAGCAGCTGCTTACCTTTCATGGTGACGTTGACTCCAGAGGCCAGAAACAGGCCTCCAAAGCGATTGTTGAAGATCTGGTTGCCCTCCAGCGTGGCTGTGGCGTGGTTTGTGATTTCAATACCTGGCCAAGAAAAAGGAAATCAGCACCACAAAGAGAGACAGTAGAAACTGAGTTATGTGTGTATGCATTTGAAGATGATTTCGATATATGCTGACCTGCAGCAAATCCATCAAAAATGCGGTTCTTGCGGAGGATCGGATGGCTGTTGGTGCTGATCAGCACACCAGCCTGAGCATTCCTGAAGATGTCGTTCTCTTCCAGCAGACCTGCAGAGACAGATTTTGTAGTTAAGTTCCAGATTTACAGCAAAATCACAAGAACAAACACCAAGGTAACGGGTAAAAGGATGCTCTGATTCTAGCGTCTACACACAGCAAATGAGTACAAGATTGAGGAGAAAAATCTGTATTAGTACCTCTGCCTCCATTGAAGATGCAGATACCTCCATCTCTTCCATCATGAATCTTATTTCGTCTCAGCGTGGGGTTGCTGTCTGTCTTGATCCACACCCCGGCCATGGCGTTATCAAAGATCTCATTGTCCTCGATGAACCCAAGACCTGTTAAATTTAAAAGCAGGATTAGACATAAAAGGATCCAAACACAATGAGACAAACAGGGCGGCAGTATGAGAAATACACACCTGAGTTGTAGACTAAAATCCCTCCATTCTGTCCTCCCCAGATCTTGTTGCGCCTGATCTTTGGGTTGCTCCCCGTCCTGTCAACATTCAACAACAGTTACTTAAACATTTTTATGTTCATTTGACTCAAGTTTTCATGTAGAATCATTTATTTTCGTGTCTCATAGTTGGTATATTCAGTGAATTAACTGCTGGACAGGGGTAGTTGTTACCTTATTTGTACACCAGAGTACATGTGATTGTAGATGTCATTGTCTTCCAACACGCCATGCCCGTTGTCATAGAAATACACCCCAACCTAAAGAAAAGGACAAATGATCATATTGTAATTGCATGTACAGCTTATTTTTCCTATAACAAGGAAGTTTGGTGCGGATCCGAGGGAAAGCTGAGTGGACTCCAGACAGCTGAAGGTTAGTCTCTGATTATCAAAGGTTTCAAATTATTGTATTCTTGTTACTCTAAGAGCTCAGAGGACATTTAGATTCATCGTTGACACCTTGCAATCTAGTCTACCTGTTGCCAAGAATAACACAATTACAGGGTTCCAACACACTTTCCATTTTTAAATTCCGTAACTTTCCGAACAAGATTTTCGGACTTGTAAGTAGAATTTTTTAGACCACAGCTGACATTTGCTGACATTACAGACAGCCCAGTGTTTATCATGCAAATAATGGTCTTAAAATCAAACAGTTAACACATGTTAAATCTGACCCTGTAGGCTAACAGGTTGCAAAATAATAGAAAATTGTAGCCATGTACTGCAGCTCACAAAAATAATTTATTGCCATGTATATCTGCAATATGTTGCATTTAATTTTAAACTGTGACAGATAAGATTAATTAGTTTGATCTTTCTAACGAGTATACATTTCATTGTTAGCAGTTTTAGCTTATAGTATCTCATAAATTTTTTATCTCCTCACTGCAGCTGGGTTTGACACATGCATATCTTTACAGGGCAGCTAATGCAGAATTTAAACGGATTTTTAAAGGTCTTATTTAGGCTTTACAACGTTTCACTACCCGTATATGAATGTTACCTGTTTGCCACTGTGGATGCGGTTCTTGCGGAGGACAGGAGTGCTGCCTGTGGTCACCCACACTCCAGCCAGTGTGTTGCTGTAAACCTCATTCTCCTCGATCACCCCCTGGCCCTTCTCATGCTGAAACACACAGCAGCATCATCAGTCAGACACTTCCGACGGGAGCAACTAAAGCTTTTATTCACACTGCTAGAAATTAGTTCTTTTCACAGGAATTTCAAATAAATTCAAGAGTGTACATACCACATAAATGCCCCCATGCTGTCCATCGTGGATCTTGTTGTGTCGTACAATGGGGCAGCTGTTGGTTCGGATCTGGATTCCCGCCAAGGCGTTACCATAGATGTCATTACTCTCTATCAAACCTCGTCCATCTCCAAATATGTAGACCCCTCCTTGGTTACCATTAAATATAGCATTTCCCCTGGGAATAAAGGAAAAAACAATCACACACTTGAAATAGATGCTAAAAATGAAATTTTCCGCATATTCCTGTGTTTTGCATGTTATGTTCCCCTCTCACAAATAAATACCTGCAAATTATTCATTTACCCAAATAGCCTGTGTCCCTCTTTAATTTTAGTAAGTATGTTGTCTTGTATGCAGCGTCCTCACCGTATCGTCGGGTCACTGTTGGACGTGATCCACACACCAGCAAAATTGTTGGCATAGATTTTGTTCTCTATAAATTGCCCCCGCCCCTTCTCATGGACGTAGATGCCTCCTGTTTGGCCATGATGGATCTCACAGCGCACCACTGTGGGGTTGGCGTAGGCCTTCACCTCAAAGCCTGCTATACGGTTTCTGTGGATGTTACAGTTCTCAAAGTAACCCTAAAACACAGAAGAGAACCCATTAGACGGCCTGTGAGGTTTTACGTAGGCAAAAATCAATCACAGCTGACGCGTGTTTACCATGCCGTGATCAAAGGTAAACACTCCAACGTCTCGTCCGTGGTGGATGTGGTTTCGTCTAATGATGGGATTACCGTGGTTTTTTACCCAAATTCCAGCTAGTGCGTTGTTGCTGATTTCATTGTCTTCATAAATTCCCTACAACAGGAAACAAGACATTGATTAAAGAGCAGAGCATTTTGGTGCGTATTATTGTGCGTTTATGGCAACCGATTTGAGTTACCATCAAGTGAGGAAAGTCATTTTTACCTGTGCGTGATCCGTAATGTACAGGCCTACGTTCTCACAGTCACTGATGTTGCAGTGTTTGATGGTTGGACACGCTCCTTGACCACTCACACACACAGCTGAACCAACTAGACACAGAATGCAAAAGTCACAGTTCAGTAAGACAGCACGCAATGAACGCTTCTCTATCAACGACCAACACCCTAAAAAAATACCTTGAAAGGTATTTAAAAAAAAAAAAAAACATTAACAGGCAAAACCAATCAAATCCTTATATTTAAGACGATGGAATATTAAATGAAGAATTAAATCAGATCCACACTGTCACTGAGAGACTTTCTGCATATTGACACATCACAAATGTCGTTCTGGCCGCAGTGCAAAAGCTTGTGCATGTATGCAAATATTCACATAGTCAGTCAAACACTTGGTAAATGGTAAACAGACTATATTTATATAGTGCTTTTCTAGTCTTTTCAAGTGCTTTTGCAACACAAGTCAGCATTCACCCATTCACACACACATTCACAATCTAAAGGTGACTCCTCTACAAAGAGCTAACCTGCTCACCAGGAACTCACGCACACACATTCACACACCAATGGCACAGCCATCGGGAGCAATTTGGGGTTTAGTAACTCGCCTAAGGACACTTCAACATGTAGACCAGAGGAGCCGGGGATCAAACCACCGACCTTCTGATTGGTAGACGACCCGCTCTACCTGCTGAGCCACAGTCCACCCCCCAAAAAACTTGGATCTACATAAATTACAGGAATACTATCACAAGTAAGCAGCTGCAAATTATTCATTTACCCAAATATTGTGCATTTACCAGCTAGAAAATCAGTGTGTCACACATATAAAATTATTAATGTCAGAATCTTGATCATGTCAACAGCGTGCACAGTGAAAGTCAATATTAAAAGGTTGTTTTACTAAAAGAAAAGGAAAAAAAAAAGCAGATGCACACACTAAATATGACTCCCAAAACGTACACATAGGAATTTTATCACACCAAGTCACAAAGTCAAGGCAACCTGCAACTAATGTTTATTTTCATGATCAATAAAAAGCCTAATATTTTCACAATTGATTACGGTTTAGTCTGTGATATGTGCGAAAACTGTCAAAAGGCTCAGCTTAATATCCTGTGACTCCAAATGACCTTTTCAATTAGCTTATTTGGTCTAATCAACTGTTCAAGACCCAAATATTTTGGTAAGTACAATCATTCACACAAAAAAGCAACAAAACTTCACTTAAAAGACGCTAGAAACAGCAAACGACAGACTTTTTTTTTTTTGAGAAATGACTTAAAGGATTGATTATTTATGAAATTTGTTGCTGACAAATGTTCTGTCAATATATTATTTGTTGCAACTCTAGCCCCAATTGATAGCCTAAAAACTAAGTGTCACTATATGAAAGGTATTGTCTTATCATGCAATCCTGCCACCGATTTTTCCAGATTTCCCATTGCCGCAATCCAAAAACCTCAAGTTTTCCATCAGAGGGAACAAACTGTCATAATAAAGCTGTTGCCAAAAAACTACTGCTCGAGGTCCAAGACCCACATAACAAATTTAGCCTCTCATATGAGGACATAATGAGCACAGTGATCATTAAGTGATAAACCAAATTTAGGGACTCTGTGTGCCTCTCAAATCAAAGAAAACCATGGCTCTAAACTGTTCACACACACCCATGCAATGCAATAAGCAAAAATACATAAACCAAGCAGTAAATGCTACTTATGAGAACCTAATGTTACATCTCTCTACAAAGCATACATTCCACTCAGCTATTTTTAAAGCAGTAGAGGTACAGATGTCAATGTTATTGTGGCTTCATCAGTAAGGAGCGGTCAGTGTGTGGTACCTGTGCACGTGGAGCGGATGATGCAGTGGTCGATGTTGGGGCTGCAGTTGACGGTGATCTCCAGACAGTGGTGGGCGTTGTGGTGCTGCGCTGACTTGTCATCAGGATTAAACTGAGAAGAGAAGGGCAGCAGAGGTCAGACAGTGGCTGCGCTTACTGACAACACATCAAACTTCTTTCCGCCCACCACGTCCGCATTTGGGCTCTCCCAACTGGAGGCATCAGTGCAACCAAGAGCACACGAGCATCACTGCAAAACCAATGCTCGCTGTTTGACTCCTTTATGATTCTGTCTCACATACAGCATGTTCTCAGGCCACATGCTCTCCATTTGGGGAATAATAATTTTACCCTCAGCTTTGAATAAATAATAAATCAGAAACTAGGACAAAGAGATTGGAGCCCTGTCATAAAACAGGGAGTTTCTTTTAATATATTACACAATCCGCAAGTTTGTTTGCAAAGACATAAAATAAAGGGGAAGTGACATCTGTGTTTACCTTGATGGTCATGTATCCTACGTAGGCGTCCTCTGATCCCTCCATGAAAACAAACGTTGAGTCCCGAGTATTCTCTATCACCACCTTGTCTGCTACTTTCCCAGGAGCTGAGGGGAAAGCAGAGAAATCTCATTAACGTTGTCATCATATGGACATTAAGCACTGCCGAGTGTATCCCAATTTATGAGAGATGTTGTTTGTATTTGGCAAAAGCATCATGGCAAGATCTTCAAAAGACCATAACAGTCTATATTTGACTTCTCACCATTACAGAGATCACTCCTATCTTCTGCAAATATCACTGCAGTAATTCAACCATGTGTTTTTTTCTTTAGCGGATCTCAGACTGCATTTTTAATCCCCATTCACTGCCATTCATGTTTTAAACAGGGTATAGAAACACTACAGGACGTGAAAGTTCCTATGTACAGGGAATTCACCTTTCTAATGAGAACGTCTGCATTTATTTGGTCAAAAATCTCTAAGCAAGAGAGAGAAAGGAGCCGGGAGCTGTGGAGATGAAAGTTATTATGCTAAGTTAAGTTATTATTTCCTAGCTCGAATATACGCACGAATTGAATTTTGACACAGATGTTCTTTTTGACTGAGTTGTCACACATTCTCAGGTTCTTTCTGTAACATTTATTGAAAATGGACAAAATGTAAGCAAACACAATATCTCCTAGTTAAAATTATTTTGGGAAAAATGTGTGGGGTTTATGTAAACTATGTGGCTGATGTTGATAAAGGACAACGACATGTAGTAACACTGGTAACACTGGCATGGTCCTTTCAGAAGTTTTTAGTAAAGGCACTGCTTACCTGCACCAATCATGGTGATGGGGGACTCTATATAAATCCATTCGTCTGTATAAATGCCAGAATGGACGAAGATTAGACCGTCAAAGTGGGCCTCTTGTACTCCACCAAGCGCATCCTCAATGGTGTCATAATACTGCAGGAGAAGGGCACAAACATTATAGGCACAATACACACACCTCTAATTCATAGACAGCAGCTGGAAAAAGAAGGCAGGTGTTTACATCAGCTGTGATTTACATAAATGTCAGTCCTTGGCCGACAAAATAAATCCTGAAGACAGGATGGGAGAGTGGCACCAGCCAAGTGGTGGTGAAGTATGAACCTGGCAGGTAGAATTTAGACAGAAAATGACCACTTACTATTGAGTGGCAGGTGAATGTTAACTTTTGGCTGGTAAATGTTCACATTTTAGAAAGACGAGCTCTCCTACCGCCTCAAGGGTTTCTCTTCAGCTATGAAGTTCAGACTTACCAGCATATTCTCTCTGCCTTTGTATCTGCCGGGGTTACTGTAGAAATGCTCAGCAAAGCCTGGTTTTACATGAGCACCTTTGTACTGAAACACAGAAAACAACAAGGTCAAAATACATTACTGGTGATCAAATAAAACTTCAGCTTTGTCCTAATACAGCCCAGCCATCTCACTAGCCTTTTTCAAACAGTGAAGCAAAAGGTTTGACTTTAACATACCGTTTCTTCAAGTAAGGTTTCAGAGCAAAAAACACTGCGCAAAAACAACATGTTTCTCAACAAAATGCCCTAAAAAAGAGACACAACCAGTGTATATTAGGGGTTTTTATGACCATTTAAAACAAAGCAATTTTTACTAGCGACTTTGTGTTGCTTTTGCGTGTTAGCTGTTTGTGAATACTTATTGGAGAGGTAATTTTATCCAACAAATCACTGAAAAATAAGAAGAGAAAGAAAAACTGGTCAAAAGTAATTCCATAAATATGAAACCTGCAAACAATCTACCGCAGGTTGACAATACAAAGAGGTAAAAAAAAAATCTAAGAAAGTAATAGATGCACTGCATCATTATTAATAAGCTAAAACATTTTTGTCTCCAATTAGCCCTAGAATGTTTAGTAAAAAAACAAAACAAAACAAAAAACTTGATATGAGTATCTTTCACAGCTGACAAAAACTCATCAACACCTGCTAACATCTGGCTTACTCTGCAGTAAAAATGGATCCCATCAGCCCTCAAAGGGCAAATGACTGCAGTAGTCATGGGTATTTATCGGCTCCAGCCCTAATTGGCTGTGATGAAAATATGACACCTTGGCGATCATGCTTCACCCCTCTCTGCAGGTCATTAGAATCCCAGCTGTTTTCTGCTGGTCCCTGGTTTCAGTGTGGCTGTGATGTCACATGTGACGCACCAGTAAAAAAAAAAAAGCAAAACAAAAAGCAAACTCGTCTACTGGCAGTGAAACAAAAGTCAATTGCATTTTTAGTCAGTTTACCCGTGTTTAAAAAATCTGCACTTGTGCTCACAGTGGTGTAAAATGACAAAAGTCAGATGATGAAATGAACTTTAAAGTGAGGATTTTTACACATCCCACTGTTGATTCAGACTCAGAACAACACTGTGATCACATGTACACGCAACACACAAACAAACAAATCTGTCAGTGGATGAACTGAGAGCATTCGCTGTGAGAAATCTGTATCGGCAGGTAAAAAGGAGCACAAGAAAGAGTTCTGATGGCTAACTGTTGTAACAGTTTGACAAAAACGTCACCATGACAAACGTGTTAAGGAACAGACTTCAAGAAATTCTGACAGCGTGGCTTGTTAGTGTTTCCAGAAAATGACGTGATTAAAAAAAGCACATTCCAAATATTTGAATGCTGCTGTTGGTCATTTAACTGCTCACTGCTGCTTAATCAAACACATTTACCAAATGGTAGCTGGGCTTTCCTCTCCATCCATAGTGACATCTAAAAATAAATATACACACCTTGATTTGCTTTTGATGTGTGTGTGCCAAGTGTTTTAGCTTTTACTATATTTTTCTTTCCACGTCTGATATTAAAGTTCCATATAGTGGCACTGATTTATTACATTGCCATATACAACTTTAAGTTTTTCACACTTTAGAGAGCACTCTCTCCTTCACAATAAAGCAACACACACAAATTCATAAGTGCAAACTCACCAACTGTTGGAAGCTCTCTTTCCAAGGGTTTGGGTGTTCATGCTCCTCTGGGCTGACCTGGTAAAATCTGCCTGGCTCAGGGTGCATCATGGGACGTGTGTACTCAAACACCTCCATGTATAGACGCTTCCTAGAATGTGAAATATCACATGAAACTGATTTCAGTTGATTTGCCTTTTAGTGCTGTTACAGAAGACTTCGTAAATTCGGCGGCACTAACCATAGGATGGGGTCGTTGGCTAGTTGGCTGAATCTCTTGCAGACACAGGCTGCCTGACAGAGGTCCTGTTCCAGTAAATAGGAGAAGATCTTCAAAACGACCTCATCTGGAAGCTTCTGCTGCAGATATTGCTCTGCTGGTGCTGCTATAAAATACAACACACACACACACACACACACATTAATAATATAAGCTTCAGGACCAATCCTTTCACCCCAAGCACATCAAACTATGGAGTCATGCTATTTAATGGGATGCAAAATAACATTTACCAGCACACACAGAAAAATCAATTATGATAAAACAAAAGAAGAAAGAATGACTCTCTCTTGGCCCCAGTTGGAGATTTAACACACACCTGGCAGGTCGTGGCTCTTACCGGACACTCGTGCCCGCTTGGCTCGATGGCCAAAGGCCTCTGTTGATGAAGTGGAAGCTCCCTGGAAAAGAGGGGAAATGAGAAATCAACTTTGTGCCAAGATTCAAGCACTAAGTAATCAACTGAAAAATTTCCTGCTCTGTCATGAAATCATCATTCCTTCAGGGGAAGACACAGTCAATCAGCAAATCTCTCACATTCACACACTCAAGTCTGTGGACATGCACACAGCAGGAAACACATAATAAATGCATTGAAATGTTCCCGTCTAACCTCCATTGGTCCCTTGCTGGGACAGGCAGAGGCGGTGGCAGAGGCAGCAGCGGTTCTCTTGGGAAGCAGGGTCTTGCGTCGAAGCTGGTAGGGACTGTTCTGAGCTCCTGGGCCAGACTCCTCAATAGCCATCTCTGCTGCAGCTGCTGCAGGAGCCTCCTCATCTGGGCCAAAAGGCAAACGGATTTCCAATATATACACCATTTTCTACACGGGCACTTCAATGCACAAAGCTGCAGTGTAAAGCAAGGCCATGCAAATGAAGGAAAACACTGGGCATTTTTATGGAAAATACAATCGTCTCTCATTTGCCCAATTGCACGACTAAAATTTCTACAAAATCGCTGCAAACACTTAAACCAGACAGTCTTTATCATTACTGACACAATGGTGTGCATTCCGCTCACATGCAGTATTCACACTGCGCAGGCTAGCAGACAAGGTAATTCTTGGTAAGGCAGACAAAGGTTACTGATTGATAATGGCAGATGCACCCCCTTCAGACATATTACCAGTTTTCACGTCTAGTCAATATCTACTGACATCAAGCAGAATGCATTTGTGTTTCAGTCCTATAAGAGCACAGCCAGACTAATCTTTTGTGGTGCTGTCAAATAAAGGGCCGCAGATCAAGTCGATCAGACGTGCGGCTAATGGCTAAAAACTGAACTGCGTAGCTGGTAAATCCGCGGTGTAAACAAATCAAGCTACGGCTAGCAAGCACTGCAAACAAGGAAGGGGATATGTGCTCATTCTGCTTGCTACGTTAGCTTTAACAAACTACAGACACAAGCGCAGTAAATTGACACAGTGAATTCAACCAAATCAGACCGTATCATCTATCACAGCTGATCTGTGTGGCCTCTTGAAAGCGGCTGCAGCTAGCTAGCATTGCCCCCATTCGCTGCTAATGTTTTTGTTAACGTTACACCCCAAAAATGGCAGTCCAAAGACACCGCAGATTTACACCCTCTGAATCGGTTGTGACAGCTGGGAATGCGACGGCCGAACAGACACGCAGATTGTGGTTTGAACTTGTGAAGTCATTCCCTTAGCCTCCAGCCGAGGTTACCTGAATATGAGCTATTAATGTTGACCGTATAGCTACATACGCATTACGTTTGGCGAAGACAACCCCCAACATTCACATAACCTGGTAAGCTAGCTAGCGGTGTTAGCTAGCCCAAATCACTCAAGCCAAACAAAGCGCGGCCTGGCCTAAGCCACAGAGCAAGAAGCCTCGGCTTTTCCTGCTCAACCTGCCGTCTCTAAGAATGGAGAACAGACGAGTAGCGAAAAACGAGGCTAATGTGAAGACTGTTATCGCCTGACACGGCTTCGTCTCAACTCATTAGCCGACCGCGGCCTAGCTTACCTCTATCCCCGTTGTTCCGTTCGGGCTGCACCGGGCGCGGCCTCGACACTCGCCTGGGTCTCCTGTTGGTGGCTCTGACGGAGTTCATCTGGGGAGTTGGTTGTTGAAAAATAGACTGCTATCCTCGACCGCCCGCTTCTAAATTTAGCCCTCTACCCAAACTACCACCCGGACGGCCTTTTCCCCGATACACCCAAACAAGTGCGATCAAAAACCCGCTGGTATTTGGGGTGTAATCGCTGTTTTTTCTCCGCGGTGTTACAGCTCCCCCCGTATCGCTGCTTGGTGCCAGCTCCGTGTAGCAGGAGGAGCCATTAACCCACACGGGAAACAATCGCGAGAAAAAAAGAACAGGGTGTTTGTTCGACCAATCACACGGGGCGTTTTAGAATCTAGTCCTGCAGCGGCCAATCAGGAGCTTCCTATTAGACGACTTGACAAACCTCTCTGTTAGGGTTCGGGATCGGTCAAGCGGCGATTTGATCAATGCATGAGCGCACCAATGGGCTATAAATATAATCACCTAAACAGACTAATGTACATTTTGCAGTCATGTAGGCCACCTTATTATCACAGGGACGTGGGGACTGAATGACTATATTTCGAGTTAGTGTATTTTGTGAGTGTGTGTGCTACACTGACAGTAGGCCATTAATTGTTAAACTTATTACAGCAAGCACCGGGCACACTACGTCAAAATCAACAAAGACCAAAACCTGAAATTTGTTATAAATACTCTTTGTATCCTATTTGAAATCTCATTGAAAATGAACGGTTATTATTTGCCACAGGCCCAGGCTATATCAGTGAAAATTTAGGAATATCAATCATCATAATTAAACCTTATTCACCAAGTAGCCTGGCCATATGCAATGCCATTAATTAATTAATTTTTTTACTTACATGACTGCAAGATAAATCTAAACGAGACATACAATTTTTCTTAAATATTAAAGTAGTTTTAAGTTTTACATTACAGATTTTGGGTGGAGTGTGTTTTAAGCCCTGATAAAAAGGTTTAGTTAATCAGTGTCATTTTTTGTATTGGACCACCAGAGGGCAATGTTTGGCTGTGAACGATTGGGCTACGATCTGAAATCATCACACAGCATTACACTGAGACTGTTTTGTGACATTGGTACAAAGTTTTATCAGAAGTTTGATATTTTTTAAACATCTTTCATCTTATGGTGTGTAGAAAATATCTGTATGTAAGATCTGTACAATTGGGAGTTATTACCTTCGACGCTGAGTTAGTTTTTAGTGGAGGAGAAAATAGGGAAAGATAGGGTTGTCACATAAAACAAATAAAGGTAAAAATGATGCCCTTAATTTACGGCTAAACGTACTTTTGTGAAAAAGAAAAAAAAGGGAACAAAAGGGGAACAAAAGAACAATATTTTTTAGTGTTTGAGATCAGGTAGTCCCAAAAACTGTATGCTACGCCATACAAAGATCAGATCTGCCACAGAAATTCATTTTTATATCAAGTTGAACTGCAGCAAAAGTGTGTTTTGCTGTCTCCATCATTTGCATGCAAATTTAAAGCAAAGTACTGAGAAAGTATTCAGATCATTTACTTACTGTAAGTATAAATGGTGCCACCAAACTGTGTAAATATTCAATGAGAACCATGGGTCTCTAAAAAAAGTATCACTAACTTTGTTGATATGTGGTTTTCACTGAACAGGAAGACTACAAAAAATTGAAAAGCAACGAAGAAAAATTTAGTAGGTTAAAAAGTGCAGCCTTTACCTCTGAGATGTAGTGGAGTAGAAGTATCAATTTGCATAAATAGAAATATTCAAGTAAAGTACTTTAAATTTGTACTTAAGTACGACTCTTAAGTAAATGTTTTCCTCCACCACAGCTGCAATAAGACAATAACCGCAGAGCACATTAAGTTCAGTGTCAATAGCACCACCTGGTGGTGTAAGAGTATAAATGCACAAGCATGTTTCATGTTGGCATGTAGGAGGCAGTGTTTCCCTATCAACGAGATGGATTCAGATTCTTTCATGCAGCTGCAGCCTTGAAACTCTGGGTTACTTGCCTCTTGTGTTATCTGGCTGCCATATCCATCCTCCTCCTGTAGTAATCAGAGGGAGCAGCTGTGTCTCCCCCTCCCAGATTCACCCACCCTGGCACTCAGAGCAGAGGTTGGTGGGGTCACTTTGTCCTTGAAAGCTTTGGATGCACTGAAGGACAGCATTTCAAGATAAAATTTTGTGTGTGTGAGTTTTTACCTTTTGTTACTACTGTTACGACCCAGCTGAGGGAAAACCTTGGAGCAACATGAAAAAATGTGACCCCACCCTTCCAAATAACCAGACTTTGCAGCCATTTGAAAAGGTTTATTTAAATCTTTAAGTTCACGGTGGACTAACAGCATAATATTATACAAAAGGAGCATACTTAATATGAGAGAAACAAAAAGACAAGTCTCCAAATTAACTATTAATAAAGAAACAGAAGAAAAACAAGATTAAATCAAAATGCAACCCACCACTGCCAAACCTGGCCACTTACATCAGTTAGCTCCCACAGAAACATTTGGGTTGGAAGTGACAGACAGCAGGAGCTGGAAGAATCCAGCCTTTTAAATTGCAAACATGGAGGCTCGAGCCAATCAGTTCACTCCCTGGAACGACCTACACACTCACACAGTCGATAATTCCCTCATTCAGTCAGCAGAGATCACCTGCAGACACACCTGCATCACATACAAGCAGCACAGCAGAGAGAGAGATCCGCAACATGCACGCAGGAGATTAAAGCACATACAAGAATACATGAAAAACATTTACACCAACCTTGAGGTCGTAACTGCACTCCTCATACTATTCATTCCCCATACAAGGTCTATTTTAAACACAAAGGATGGACACAATTATAAACGACATAAAAACATGACAAAACACATATATAAAAGTGGCACTTTATGTAACTTTCAATTACAAACAAGCTGAACAAATTGTATGATTAAACAGTTGTCTCTAATATGATCCTCACCAACATTAGGCAGGTTTTTTAAAAAAAAAAAGAAGTTTTTTTTGTTTTGTATTTCAAACCACTTGAACAAAAAAAAAGGATGAATCTCGCTTTATTTTGGTTATTTCTATTTAGCTGGTACTGTTATGCATTGTTCATGAGCTAAGTCATTTTTTGATCTTTATTTTTAGCTCACTTTTCTTTTTTCTCATTGATACCGTGCGATTTTAAATTGTTGTCTTTTTATATTGTTTTCTCTGTGCAGACCCCAGGAAGACAAGCAATCACTGTGTGGAAGCTAATGTGGATCAAGGATAAAAAACAAACATGATTACATTTCAAAGATGAAAAAAACACGTGCTTCATTTAAGAAAACAGGGAACTTTCAGGGGGTTTGGGGATGTGGAGGCTTGGAGAGCTACAGCAGACAGAGTGCATGAGGAGATTATTAATCAGTTTGTCCCTGCGGTGTGCTTCTTAACGATTATCATTCAATCATGACGTTGAGTGTCAAATTAATGTTTTTTTTGACATGCATGTGCTCCAATCTCGGGTGTCAAACCTTTATTAAACTGCTTCAAAGTACTTCAGCCTGTCATTATCTTGGACACCAGATGGATGGCAGTTGTTACGTAAGATGATGCATCAAAAGTAAAAACAGTTTACTTCTGTTACTCTTGCTACTTTTGTTTGCAAACTCAATCGTTAAGATGCAGTAAACTCCACCCATCTGGCGTTCCCATCGAGTCGAAACAAACACAAGGAATTATCTGGCACAGCGATCTGACCTAGATTTGGTTAAAGTATGTGCAGTTGTTCTGTAGCTATCATCACTTGGTTTTCTATAAACTCTGCAGATAAAATATAGTTTAACCTCAGGTCACATGGTTTCAGAAAGAATAGATGCTTGTGCTCCATGTTGCTGCAGGTCTGAGGATGGGCCTGGAGAGTCAGCAGCTGATGTGTGGCAAACGAACAAAAATTTATTGTCATCCAAAGCACAAGAATGTTAAACTGGGGCATCGTTTTGAGGATTTAGCAGTTTGCTTAGCATCTATACAGCCTGCACATATTACAAGCGCACCACTTAAAGGTAGAGTCAATATTGTTTGTTGTGGCTTGTAAACACAACATCCAAATTAGGCCCCTCCTCCTGAGCTAAATGTCACCAGAAGTATTGTAGCATGTTCACATATGGCTTGTACCTACACAGCAAGCTATGTAGGATTATTACATTTATTGTAATGCAGAAGTCGACAACTGAGCAAGTTAGCACAAGCTAACTGTTGGTTTTTGGCACCTACCTGTCCAACAGAAAACAGGCCAACTCAGTGCTGCTTTTTATCCCCAGCCTCTACTTCAGTGCTCAAAAGTGGGTGACAGCCAGGAAAGCTTTATCTACTTGCTGTTTCACCTCACTAGGGCTATATTTGCTTTTCTTCTTGGCTACGTCCGCATCAGCCATTTTCTTCAGTCACTAAGTTTTATACACTCCCAACCTCACCTGCACGCCGTCATCAGCTGAGGGAAATGCACCCATACCCCACCCAGAAATGCCCGAAAGAACAACCAGAAGAACAACCTGCAAACTCTGTCACAATTGCTTCTACTTCAGGAAAATAGGAGAAAAAATAGAATCAACTAGACCAAAACATTAACATACAGACAGAGGGAAAACACTGTTGATTATACCTTGAAGTAAAAGTGAATTTCTTATCATTTCAAGAGGTGTTCATGCATTTGATTCTTTCAGTATCTCCGTCAGACCTGAGAAGCATTTTCTTCACTGGCCCAAGACAAATGGGATTTCTGCGAGACCTAAGACCCTGTTTTTAATAATGCTACAAAAAGTCTGTATTTGTTTTTGAATGACAGTCATGACTGTTGTTTCCCGTCTAGACTTGATGTTTTGGCCAAGGAGTACAGAGTCACCAGGCTGTTCTTTGGAGAGATCCATGCCGCCTGCTGATAGGAGGAACTCTCTGTTCGGTAAATCTGCGCCCGGGTCTTAAACAGGCCAAAGCGAGCTGCGAGGAGAAAGAAATCTCGCCTGAAGGTGCGGGTGAAGAAGGCGTACAGGAATGGGTTGGAGCAAGAGTTGATCGGGTAGAAGAGGACCAGCAGGAGTTTGGCATCTGAGACAGTGATGAGAGGGAGCTTGAGGGCAGCTGAGACAGCAAAGAAGGAGATGGGGGCCATGCAGACAAAGTCGGTAAAGATGAGGACGGCCATGCGTTTGGCCACGCGGGCCTCACCGTGGGCCGGCGCTGATGGGGGGTTGCGGACGGTGAGGTAGATGCTGAGGTAACAGCTGCACACGCAGAAGAAGGCCAGGATGTTGAGGAGGAGGAGAGACACGACATAGACCTGAGACAGCAGAGACTCCACGTCCATGGGCAGACAGATACTCACCTGCGCCACCAACAAATACACACAGTTTCAAAAATCACACAGTGACCTCAATGTCTCATCTTAACATGGGTGAACAAATCCACTCTAAAGAGTTTTGGAACAGTTAAAGCTGGGGTAGGCAGTTTATCTTTGGTGTCATCATGCTAAAATTCCATAATAACCTTTCAGGCTTTTGCATTTCAGGTAGTTTCAAAGAACTCTACACTGCTGCACCTCTCCGTGGCTCTGTATTCAGACTGTGACGGGGTAATTTTGGCCAATCACTGTAATTTCAGGCATGTTTCCTATTGGCTGGTCTACTCTGCACTTCTTAGCAACAGATAACGTTGCTACAAGCTGATTGGCTGTTGAAACAAGAGTCATGCAAAGTTGCAGGTGACACTGTCAGCAAAGCTTGAGTCGAGCTGAGACGGACCAGTTCACACCGCTGCAACTTTCCCTTCGACCGTTTTATCACTCTTGAATCTTTGGCGTAAACTGGCCTTAAAAGAAAGATCGACAACAACAGTAACAAAACGCAAGCCGCAGCAAAAAAACAGGAGGGGCCAGATGCAGCGAAGTTGCTTCCCGAGGAGTCTCATGCACTCTCTGAAAGCCTTTGAAAAGGTTTGAAAAAGGATCAGTGGGCTAGGTAAGCAGACACCTACTCTATGTGTAAGCAGCTTTATATTTAAATGAACAAAGATACTGAGCCATGCTACCAGCACAACACATGTGACTCACAGTTGACATATTTCACAGCCCTCAACAAAACAACGTGAGGAGAAAGATGCATTTCATGTGACCATAGTATTCAGTTCCAGCTGACAACCTGCGTTTGCTGTCTTTCACTGTCATTTTGAAAATGAAAAATCAAATAAAGAAGCTATTATATATTTTACACATGCCGTTGCCTGGATTATCTAATATCAGAAGAACAACCTGCAAACTCTGTCACAATTGCTTCTACTTCAGGAAAATAGGAGAAAAAATAGAATCAAGGGAAAATAGTGAAAGAGCACAAACTGCTTTTTGAAAAGAAAAAAATATATATCTGGAAGCTAAATAACCTTCTTTAAAACAGATTTAATGCTATAAATGCATTATCAGAAAATGCAGACTATGCATGTTTGTAACTATAGTCATATTTATTGAATGCAGTCTCAGAAATATATTACATTTGGGTTTGATAATTGATAAGTGGACGACAAATTAATTCCCTACTATTATCAAGGTGCAATAGAGGACAAAACAGCGACACTAGAAATATATGAAACAATTTTCTTGTTTGAGAAACATGTTTTGGCTTGTGGCCTTCATCCTCGCAGGAGTTTTGACCTCTATTACACTTTTTTTTCCCTCCCTGCGCCTTAGAAGTAATGGAAGTCATGCTAGAAAAACTGAAAAACTGCTTCTGCATGACGGCTCCAGGTTCACAAATGTGAGACTTTGCTGTTTTTCCTCGAGTATCTTTGAGATTTGGGTTGTTTGAACAAAAAAAAAAGGTATTTATTGATTAATCACTGATGGAAATGGTCATTAGTAACAGCCTTAACTTTAAGTCATCTCAGACATGCAAAACATTTCACTGAATTTGTTGGTTTGAACCTTTTTTTTGGCATCATTCTTCACGCACCATTTTTCCTCTTCAGTTGTTTGGAGCTGAGCACACTGTAAACTGAACATACTATAGGTTGTTCCCACGAACAGGAGAACATAGAGTAGTTTAATAAAGAATTGAGCACCCACCTTCCCGTAGCTGCTGATCCCAACTGTGGGCAGCAAAGCTGCGAGGAAGGAGAAGATCCACCCTGCTGCCATGACAACGCACGCATGTCTCAGGCGAATCTTACGGTCGAGCCGCAGAGCATGTGAGATGGTGTGCCAGCGCTCCAGGGCGATGGCTGTCAACGTGAACACTGACAGCTCACTGGCAAACACCTGCGAATGATTCACAAACACACATATTTTTATTCAAACATTAACGTTTATAAGAGTTATAACTCATGTTCAGCCATCATCTGTAGGCAGAGGACTTCACACCGTGAAGAAGCCCGCAGCACTGCAGCCCAGGCCCATCTGCCAGTCCATGGCATAGTTGTAGTACTGGCCTTGAGTGAGGATGTCTACGGTTGCTATGACTACCAGGTAGATGCCCATGCAGAGATCAGAGAAGGCCAAGTGGCACATGAGGAAACAGGGGACTGTCAGTTTGGAACGACTGCCTGGAGAACAGAAAGTGAGAAAAAAATGACTTGGCGTTGGCACCCAAAATTAAAGTAAAATGTCCTCAGTTCCATATTTGATTGTGAAAGAGAGACCTTATACTTCCAGACTGGGTAAAGTTATGGTAGAAAAATAAGAAGAGGTATGCTAAGACTTTGAAAAAGAAGGAAGGAATGAAAGAGAATAAATGATGAGAGTAGGTTGGACAGGATGGGAAGGTGAGAAAGAGAAAAAGTAGGAAAGAAGGGGGTAAAGAAAGAATAAAAGCAGGTTTAAAAATTTTATCTACAACATGCTGGAACTGGATAACTGTAGAAAAAAGAGTGGGGGAAAAGTTTGAGTTCTTATATATGGAAACACTGAAATTAATCCCTCAAATTTGTAATTTGTTACCTTCTAAGCGTGTTTAGTTGTACCTTGTCGGTTACACAAATAGGCATAAAGAAAAGACTAGGGATTTTGTTTTTTCTAAAAGAAATGAAAAGTGAACTCCACACAAAATGGGTCCAAAAATGCACAAATAAATGTCAGGTACAGAATGATCATGCATAAACTCTTATGCTCTACTCTATTACTGCTTTGAAATGTTTGTTGTGTTTCATACCTAACAAGACCAGAAGTACAGCTGCGTTACCCAGCAGAGAGAGGATGGAGATGATCCATATGAGGACCCGTAGAGAGATGGGGGACATAATGTCCTCACAGGGGTTGAAGTCATTTGGAGTTGGGTGGCAAGTGAAGGAGGAGTTGGTGCAGTGATCCATGTAGAACTGAAGGTCGTCTGGAGCCTCAGCGTGGGAGCAAAGGGGGTTCCACCTTGATCTAACAAAATAACCCAAGCAGTTCTGATGTTTTATACCAAGGCAGTATTTATGTCCTCTATTAGTTTATGACAACAAGACTTTGAGGCTCTGTTGTAAATACGAAAGTCTTAGTTACAGCTATAGTCAATAATGGAGTCGTAGTGAAAAAATGGCAAAAATACAAGCTGCTCTTAATATATACTCCTGTTGATGGTTAAATCTTACACTTTATACTTGTCAATTAATTTTAAATATCCAAAATAAGATGTTATGAGTAAAGAAATATAGTTTGATTGGATATATATGTGCAATAAACCACTTATTTCTTCCTTAGTTTACAGGAAACAAGCTATAATGTGTGAAAAAGTGAGTATTAAAGATGTTATCTGGAATGTTTTTCTAGCTCTTAGACAAAGCCAGGCTTGCAGTTTCCCCCGTTTCCAGTTTTTGTGCTAAGCTAAGCTAACTTTCTCTTGTCTCTAGCCACATATTTCAGGTACAGACATGACAGTCGTGGTCTAACTGTCAGCAGGAAAGAGAATAAGCTTTTTTTTGTACTTATTGACTGACTCATGATTTTAATCTTTATACAGTTGTAGTCTCTAATGTGTTTTGTGTTAATTTATTTGTTTGTTTTTGTTGGGTTAGCTTGGTTAGGGGATGATAAAGGTACAATGTTGAGCTTGGCTGGGGAGGGAAGGGTTTGATAATTGCTGTATTTGGCATGTCATACTACTGTGAATTACCACTGAAAATAATAATAAATATATATTTTTAAAAAGTAAATAAGCCATTAGCATTTTCCAAAATTTCCGTTCTCCTTTGACAGTAAAGTCTTCAGATAGCTTTTAAAGACAATGCATGCGTACCTGTTCCTGTTAATGTTTTGGAAGGCGCAGCAGTGGGATTGGTACGTCAGGTTGGCCTGGCGGAGTTTGGTGAAGATCCACGGAGGAGGAAGTTCCTTCAGATGTGAGGCGGATTCTGCGATCAGCGTCTCGAGTCCACCGAGGATGTAATCCGGCAGGGAGCTGAGGGCTGTGCTGGAAATGTCCCTGTACAGGTAAAAACAAGCAAGACACAAAGTCATTTTAATTTCAGGATCCATGAAAATTTTACCTGAAGTCCTCTCTGTTTCCTAACTGTAATAGATGTTTTAACATGTAATATATCTTATTTTCTCTTAAAAAGTCTGGAATAAGAGAGGGAATTTGTGTCAGCAAAACTCCACGTTCGCTTTAATTAAATTCAAGTCTGCTGAGCAGAACATTCATGGGAAGAGCCACTCTTTGTTGCCAGGACATGGAGAGACATTACAGCAATGACAGCCTGAAAGAAACACAAATACTGTTTTATTTGTCTGAATGCTACTTCAATAAAAATAGGTGTCTCTTTGTCTGGGGAATATACAGGTGAAAATCTCTCTCTCTCTCTCGTTAATGACTTCACCTGCTCTCAGTTTATTTTTACCTTAAATCTGGCATGTTTCAAGCTGTTTTTTTTTCAGCCTCCCCACACATGCCACATTGTTCCTTGTTCTCCTACATCCTGAGTTTAATATGTGATGATGAGGAGGGTGAATCATGTAGACATGAGTTACTGTTGGATGTCATGCTTACAGTATCTCCAACTCACTGGAGCCCACAAAGGCGTTGGGATTAATGTGAGTAAGCTTTTCGTTGCCACTCAGCGACCTAAGAGAGAGGAGAGAGAGAGAGAGAGAGAGACAAATTAAATATGTGAGCTCTTTTTTTATGGTAAATCTTCGGTTTGGAATTTGTGTTTGTGTGTTTCCGCCTGTGACTCACAATCTGTGCATCTTTGTACCGTTGAAGGCGTCACTTGCCACCTCCTTGATGCCGTTTCTGGTGAGCCGTCTGTCATTGGAAAGTGAAGCC
>JAQLOL010000014.1:6791408-6805283 GCA_029783665.1 Naso thynnoides
ATTACATTCACATGGCTGCGACACAGAACAATCGACAGCAAACTTGTCCGAAGTATCAAAGCTAATTTTAGTTTGAGCAGTTTGTTTGTTCTCCAAAGCTGTAGAATACAAAGACCACAAAAAACAATTGTATTCATCGTTATGTAAGACTGTAAATGCTAAATGAACTGCATTTATCAGAAGCTGCTGTTGGAAAGTTTTTTTTTAGGGACGAGAGACAAATTATGATCTTTATTATAGTAAAAGTGATAACAACACAATTTCAAAGTACAATTAAATTTATCAGAGGCATGCTTTTCATGTGTTCCTCAAAGGAAAAGTTTGATGTTTTGTGAAACTCACATCTTGCCCAAAGTAAGATTAGAAGTAGCACCGTCCCAATACTGATTCTTATACCTAAAACATGTGTAGCAGCTGATATCGGGTGCTGATCCAATACCATAAAAGCAACAATTTCTTTAAAATGTATGGTGTAATAATAATGTAGTATAAAAAAAGACTTAAACAGAACACCATAAAACAGTAATGCAGCAGCAACTTAAAAACTAAAATCTGGGGAAATCTGATGTCTTACACATCACCTGTCTACTGGTGAGTGGGACTTTCCAGTGTAAAATATTGTCAAATAGCAGCTAATAAATCACATTCAGATCAATGCAAGGACTGGTGCATTCGCTGATACTGATGCAAGCATTTTTTTTGGCAGTATCAGAGGCATTTTCTGATACTTGTATCAATATCAGGACAACTCTAATTAGAAGATTGACACCACTGTCATGTCTGTAAGTTAACTATTAAGCTAATCTATAAATAAGATAGCTTAGCTTTGACTGGAAATAAGAGGAAAAGATAGCCTGATTCTCTCCAAAGGGAATGAAATTTGTTCACCAGAGCACATGTTTTGTTTGTTTAATATGTATAAAAACCAAAGTGGAAAAAAAACAATGCTCTACTTTGCATAGAAGACAAGTAGGCTAACTGGTTAAAAATGTCAGGACACACCCCAATGTGAAAAGACAAATTGCATTTTCAAAATTTGGTTTCTGTAAGGATAGAAAAAGGTATATAGTTTTCTATAGCAAAAGCATATTTTCCACTATATTTGCTTTAAGTAAATGAAGAAATGCATTTTAAAAGAAGTCTTTTACAATGTGCTACACAAGTGAAAGTCAAAAAAGGGATTAGCAGCAAAAGGCCTATTAGATAAAAGTATAATTAGCCCATTGGTGTTTTATAAATTGTAATTTTGGATTATTATTACAAATGTATCAACATTTGAACTACATGTTAATGATTTATCTTTCTAATGTTCTCTTGGGCAGTTCATGTTCAGAAATGTGTCATATTTCACTTGCTAAGGACATTTACTTTCAAAAATGTTACTTTTAATGTTGTAATATTTATAATAGAAAAACAATAACAAAAGCATTTTGAAAAAAAAAAGAAGACATACATGCCACTGTTATTTACAGAGCCTGATTTAGTAAGCCTATATACAGACCTGCGTGTGGTTTTAGGCGGAATCTAAGGCTTAAAAAAAGGGACAATGATATAAAGAGGCAATATGTAATGGTAAGAGTGTTAGAATTGCAGAAACAGGAGAAAAACAGGAGAAAAAGAACTCAGTAAAGAGGGCAGAGAGCATTTCAGGGAACATTCATCATCGCACATGTAATGCCCACTCAGAGCTGTGTGAGGGTGGAGTGCATGTTTCTAAAAAAGTGACAAATCTCTTACATCTCTCTGATAGTTTGAGTGCAGAGGCCTTTGAAAGCATTGGCTGGGACTCTCTCTATGTGGCTGTTCTCTTGCAGGACTCTAAGCAGCACACAGACCAAAAACACATGATCAACAATAAATGTAAGAATAAAAGTTTTGAAGTAGAAGAACGGATTTGTGTCCAATTAAGGTTCAATATGTTAAGAATTCATGCTGCAATTCCCTTGAAATCTACTTCCCTTTAAAAATATCAAATAGAGCAAAGACAGTTTGAAGATGTAGTTTTGAAGAATAGAAGTGGTTTGTACTGATATTCTGTTCAGTAAGGACTACTCAGTACATAAGTTTCAATGTGTGTGTTACTTTAAGACATAATTAATATTTATTTTAAGACACTGCATGTGCATACAATAGCCTACATGCTCACTGTGGCAATGATGGTGTGCGTGGGTGTGTTTTTGCATGCATTTGTTGTATATAGTGTTGGAACGTACAACAGAAAGCGGTGGGCTGTCGAGTGGATCTTGGTGAAGTCTGGAAAGATTCTCAGTTCAGTGTCGGAGATGGTCCTGTAATGTGCAGATTAAGCACCAAATGTTACTACTTTCACACTGGAACCTCTGAACAGCAGACACTCTGTGCAGTGAGTCATAAGTGATAAGATCAAACTAATTGTGATGAACAAAAAGTTACAAGTTTGTACAACCCTTAAGAGAATTAGGTGACCGAAAGAGAAATCAGATATTTAATGGTCCAAACATTCAGTGAAATATTTAAATAGGCTTAACAACTATAAAAAAGTAATAAAAATATTTGAATAAGTGTTTATTCAGACAAAAAAGTAGGCCTACTCAGTTTAGAAACTTACCTTTTTACAGCAATAAAAAGAGCAAAGTTAGGGCCTCATGAGGTTGCTTGTAGACACTTGGGTTGAGCTAAATGCTAACATCAACATGCTAACTTCCTGCCCATGTTTATAATATTTGCCATTTTTAGTGTCTCAGTTTAGCACGTTTAAAATGCTAACATGACAACAACACAAGGAGCAGCTGAGGCTGATGGAAAGTCTTCAGTTTTGCAGGTATAATGTAACCAGCCAAAGAATTAGCAGGCAAAGTTTGTTAGCTAGCGCTGTTAGCTAGCTTGGCTAAAACTGATAGGCTATATCCTAGCCTAACCAAATTTTTGATCCAATTAAAACATTTGTCGTATAAATAACAGGGCTTTAATAGCAAAACATGTCTCCACAGTAATAAACTTTTTGCATCTTAGGCCACCTTTTATGGCTTTCTTTGAGTTTATAATAATCATTTATATTCATTCCCCAATGGCAATTGTTTATTTTATTTCACTTTATTTCATTCATTTATTGAAGAATTGTATAAGTCTGTATATTTATAAGTCTAAAGCCAGGTCCAAGAAAAGTTTTGGAAGAGGTATTTTAAATATAGGCTATTAAATTTGGCATTTATCATATAGCCTATTTGAGATCTAAAACAAAATATAAAGCTCTTATGCTATTACCTGGGCTAATATTTTAGAAGCTGCAATTTTTTCACCATAAACTGTTCTATTAATGTGCCCTGTTTTCACAAATTGAGACAAATAGTACTAGTTTAATATTACAATATTAGTAATGTCAGTGAAGGTTTTTGTTGATGTTCTTGGTGTTACTTTGAGACTGTTTCAAATAAAACGTTCTTTTCCCGCAAATAGGCCTGCACTTAAAATGGCTAAAATGATGGTTTGCTTTTTTCATGAGGTGAAGTGTGACAGTTGATTTCTCTCTCGGGGGTCTGAGTTTATTAAAAAATGATGTCTCTGGTCGTGTTGGGGCCTGTCAAAAGTAGGCCTGTCACCCATGACCCATTTTGGACTCACAATCAGATTGAAAAACAGAAACTGAAGCGGAAAGTTCTCCTCCCCACTGCACATTGAGTACTCACAGTTGCCGCAGCTTAGCAATGTTGTTAAATGCATCTGAATGGATGAACCTCAGGTTTCTTGACTTGGTTATAGTTCTAAAAGAAACACATCGCATGTACTCATGTAAATGATGGAAAATTAAGGATTTTATCACTGCCATTATCCTCCCTGTCATACTTACATCTCAATGAGTTCAGGAAGATCAGAGAAAGCAAAAGCTCCAATACTCTCTAATGCAACATTCTCTGAGATGAAGCTAAGGGAGACACAAATGTACAGATGAAAAATATGAGTGTTTAACAAAATCAGCTGTCAAGTCTTTATTCAAATTATTCTTGGACATATTTTGTCTCTACCTCCCTGCAAAGATTACTCCTCATCTGTTTGGAGAATGAGCTTTCTCAGAGTTTGCAGCTCTTGGTGTTCCATAACAAAAGACTAAACACAGCGCAAGCACTTCGGATAAAATCTGTCACGAGCTGTTGCTTTTAGACAAGTGTATACTCACATGTCGTCGAGCTGAGGGAGGCTGGCGAAGGCCAACGCATCGATTCTCTCCAGCACATCATTCTCAAATATGGTGCTGAAGTTGGAGAAAGTTAACAGCATATTTTGAGCACAGAACAGGTTTCTGGCACTCAGTTGAATTCTAAAATATCTTATAAATATGATGATACATTTTGTACAGAAAGCATTTTTCAGATATTTAAAAGGCTGATTTCTTTTGAGCAAGCAAAAATACCATTCAATGCAGGTTTGCTTTTACACACATAAGCACACAGAGGCAGACAAAAGCAAGTTTGGGACTCAAATGTAATTTGATACTTCAAGCTCTCTTGTTTTACAATGGGTCCAGAGATTTTCAATGCAATTTAAGGTCATATAAAAATACTAAGAAGGTATGGAATATTTTCAATACTTTGGCTTCATACACTTTAAAATGTGTCTGTTGTTCATATAAGCTTAAGCTGTTAGAGAAAATATTGTCCTGTATTTTAAAGCTGTTTTGTTTTCCTTTTAATTTCAGGAATATAAAATGTAACTTTAACTCATGGAGAAACATGAGGAATATAGGTGATAATTTCAATATTTTAGCTTTACGTACTGTGCATGATAAGCTAAATGTAAAGCTGTTTTAACACCAAATTCCTTCTTTAAAGCTGGAGTAGGCAGTGTTTGGCAAAGAAGCTAGCTGTAGCATGAGACTCCTAAAGGGCCAATCACACTGAGGAGTGTTGCATGAGGCCAGTGCTAAAAAAAAAAAAAAAAAACGCCTTGGAAGTGCATCTGTAGGAAAATACAACCAGTATTAACTTCTCATCCTTGTTCATCATTACCCTATTATTTCAGCTATTGTTTCCTTGGCAACAAAACAGGAAGGATGTGGTGAGAAAAGCCCACCTTCTACTTGATTGAAATTGCTGCTTCAGCTAGAAGTGACACTGACATGCTGTGTGAGATGAAAAGTTGAAATTATTCTATCATTTGGAGTTTTTGTTTGACGACATCAAAAATAACTTGCCTACCCCAGCTTTAAATCAGAAGTATTTACAGCACCAAATCTAAAAGAAATCTGATGATACGGTCACGGCTCCTCATCCTCGTCTGCACTTCTCTGTTTGGATGATCCACATCTTGAGATTTTTGATCCTCTCAGTTAATGACCAGCATCAAAGCATAAACTTGAACAACAGACATGCTCACTTACACTTTCCTGAGGTGCTGCAGGCTGCTGATGGCACCCTGGGAAATCACTCTGATCTGCGTCTCCCGAACCTCCCTGTTAACACACAGACATCTCCAATCACATCACTTCACCTCACGTCCCAATAATACATTGATAACACGATTAATCACAGTTGAAAAATCCTCAGAAATTATTAGTGCCCAGTTTTGTTGTGTGTTGTGGATGGCAAGGTCAACAAGGTCACGACCTGTTGGTTACTCATGTCGAGGGATTCTCTTTTCAGCAAGAAAAACTTTTTTGTGTACAAAATGTCTGTCCCAAGTTTTTTTGCATCTTGTTGTTGTAGTTGACATTTAAAATGGCCATTCATTGCCGCAAACTGTTCCTAAGCCTTGGCCTTCGAACATAGCAGAAGAGATAAGACCACACACATTGCTACCCGGGACTTCATCCTCAGTTCATCACTTGGGAAAAGTCACTACTCCTTCCACAAAGTTTGTCTTCGTCTCTGTCTGCGTGTGTCAACTGTGTTTGTTCCTTTGCTTTTTGAGTAAGATTATGTAGATTTGCACTCCGTTCTTGTGTATTTAAGTGCATGCTTCGGCAAAAATCTCAGGTAATTCTAATCTTGATGCTGACCCCTACTACCACCATCCCACCCCCTCCCCAAGTCTGGCCTTGAGATTCCTTTAAAACGTTTCAACAGGCCAAAACAACAAGCCAGTGCTCACTCTGTGTGGCAATCACGTTCTCTTGCCTCTTCCAGCTCCGTGTCACTCGGTCAAAAACAGAGAGGTTAAGGCAGTGTGCGAAAAACCCCTTGGCAGCTGGGGGGTCTCCCCCTAACTAGTGCTCCAGTGTTATGCTGAAGTCTTACAAATAGTGGGCTAGTCCGATGGACCAACATGAACGTTAGCTGTGGCAGCCAAACCAACTTCCTTCCCTACATTTTGGTTATCGCATTTTAGCTTTTTGGAAGTAAATCCAAAGTTGGTTAGTAAGGAGCTTTGTTTTCTTTTCTCTTTGCCATGTTCAGTCCATGAACTAGCCAATATCGAAGCAGGAAAAGAAACAAACACCGTTTTGTAGACGTGGAATGTGGAGGGTGCAAACTTTTGCAATGGTGCCACCCAATGGAAGGCGGCATTACCAGAAACAACCTAGTAACCAGGGAGACACCACAAGAATGTGTTCATATTTCTGAATAAAAGTTTTGCTGTGTAGAGTAAATAATGATTTTTGGCCCACGTGCGCCTTTTAAAGACATTGTCATTGACAATTGCAAGCTGAGACCCCCCAGAATTTTGCAGTTAAGGCTTTCAAGGGGTCTGACCTGTCAATTAAGAGGTCTCTGACTCCTCGAGATCCCCCATATTTCGCACCTTAGGTTACAGTTAATATTCCTCCTAAAATAAAAAAATTGACAACAAGCTAATCCATTTTTTCCCCTAAGAGTTAGATGAGAGGATTGATCCTAATCACATGCTTGAATGGGGCTACAACCAGCAGCAAGCTAACTTAGCTTCGCATAATGACTGGAAAAATCTAGCTATAACTCTAATTATTTTTTACAGACTCACACAAACCTCCGCAAAGCATCTCTAACGTGTGCTTTAGTGGCAGTGGATCGTTGCAGTTCCGCTGGAAGTCGATGAAAATGAGAGGACATGCTTTGCATACATTCCCTGAGAAAATGAATGTTTAATGACACCAGATTTGGCATGTTCAGTGCAAAATTCAGCCAAGAGGAGATGAGCAAGGATTACAAATGAATGATCTAATGTGGGGTCTAAATGACTGTGCATGTTCATGAGATTAAATTTGCATTGTAAACATGCCCCCCCCGACTGTGAGTATTACACGGTGAATTTGAAATACTGTTTTGTGATGTACTCTCTGCAATGCAAACCCATGCTACTTGTAGCTGAGTTGTTTATAGACTTTGAAAACATTTGTGTAATGTACTTCTCTACAGCCAAAATAAATAATGCTGTCAACAACAGGTATAACAGAAAGTCTGCCTTGCAAACATAGTAGTGGAGTGTCAAAGATGTAGGTGTTTGAGAGGCATCAAGGGTCCAGCAAAAGATGCTATTAGGTTGCATTATGAGAAAAGTAGGATCAGATGCATTATTTTGAGAGCTTTATCTACATCAGAGTCACAAAGTCAGGACACTTTGGCCATTTATGCTCAATGTTGACCCTGTTTTTTACAATTCACTTGCGAGTCGAACAGCTTTATGAAAGTGCCATATAGTGAATCTGGAGTTGCTTTTTAATGCTTCAAATGCATAAAAATAAATACAATAAATTAAAAGTAATGAAAACAAGAGTAAGACACCGGGGAACATGAACTCATTCATAGAAGGAAGTTGACAAAACAACTTTTTGGTTGTAGAACTGAATTTGAAAAAGTAGATATCAAGTAAAATTGGGTTGCACTTTACCTAAAGCATCCATCTATAATGCATTATGAACATACGTATAATGTGTTAATAATCATAGTTATAAACAAGATTAGGGTTAATCCCTACCCTAACCACATCTGCTTAAAAAAAAAATCAAATCAAACTTTATTTATAAAGCGCATTTCATACCCAAGGCAAACTCAACGTGCTTTACAACATATAATTACAACGCAATCACAAAAGTCCAAGTACAGATGAAGATAAAAGTGCATTAATAGTGCAATTATACAAGAGGTGCAAAGTATACAAATGTAAACCATGTAAATCACATACATGTATTCCTACACACCCACTCAAACACACACACACACACACACACACACACACACACAACTTAACCAAAGGCTGCTGTAAAAAAAAAAGTTTTTAACCTGCTTTTTAGAGTGTTCAGTGATGGGGCGTCTCTCACCGTCTCAGGCAGGGTGTTCCATCTGCGCGGGGCATAGACACAAAAGGCTGCCACCCCTGCTTTAGACTTAATACGAGAAATGGCTAAATTATCACTGCCTGCGGACCTGAGAGCTCTTGCTGGTGTGTATGTGATGAGCATATCTCTTACATACTGAGGTGCAAGGCCATTTAGAGCTTTGTTAACAGGCAGCAAAATTTTAAAATCAATTCTTGTTTTGACGGGTAGCCAGTGCAGAGATTTAAGAACGGGTGTAATGTGTTGAGATTTTTTGGTTACAGTGACACATGCAACTGCATTTTGAATTAATTTTTAACCTCTGAACACATGATTTGGGAGGCCAGTGAAAAGACCATTACAGTGGTCTAGCCTTCTTGTTATAAATGCATGAATTAATTTCTTGGAGTCTGATTTTGACAGAAAGCCCCTAAATTTAGAAATGCTTTTAAGATAGTAGAAGGCTGATCTTGTAATATGGAGTTGAGATGAGCTGCAGTTCTCCATCTCTGAGCCTGTGCACCAAAGATGAGAATTTCTGTTTTGTCTCTGTTTAGTTGTAAAAAGTTCTTTGCCATCCATAGATGAGAGATGGTACTGTATTATAAGTGTATTTATAATGCATTATAATGTGTTATCTATGATCATAATGTGTTGTACTGCATTTTAGAGTCAGGCTTCATAGAAAGTGTCACCAAAAATTGTTCAAAACATATTCCTGTTGCACGTAGCTCAACAATCACTTCAAATATGGGTCCAGACAAGCTTGTCTTTTGATCTCTCTGTACAGTTGCAAACCAGTGGAGGGATGAATTTAGAGCTGATGAGCATAATAATTAACTCTATTTTCACAAAATGCATTTTTATCCAAACACCTGCTTTTAATCACATTTAGCAAATGTGTAAAATGTCAAAACCCACAATGCTGCAGCTTTAAATTTGCAGATATTTCTGTGCGTTTGTTTGTTGGCACTCACAGGTACTGCGTGTCTCTGGAGATGTTGGAGGGAAGCTGTGTGACCCAGCTCAGCTGGTAGCAGAGGGGCTGGTAGCAGAAGGACAGGGTGCGATTGGGCAAGCTGGTCTTAAGTCCATGTTTGATGTCCTTCTCAGAGCCAGGCGCCGAAGCTACTGCCATCTTTATCATCACAGTCATTAACATTATGAGAGGTATTGCCATCATCACTGCAGTCTGTCTGCAGGTCAGATTGTTGTATTTTAGGCAGCAGTTTTTAAAATTTTGTTTTTCCTCTTGGTTTCTTCTCACACCTGTCTCGTCTCTGTTTTCTTGACTCTGTTTACATGTGTGCAGTCCTTCCAAGGGAGCCCACACTTTGCTTTTGCTATGAATGTTTTTGTCTGTCCATCCACTCTGAGTTCACCAGCAGGTCGGAAAGAAGAATTGCGCTTCGAGCTTCCTGCCATGCAGGAGTGAAAGATGGGGGCGTGTGAAAAGCTTTATGGGTGTACGAGGAAGGAGGTCTCTCCTGGGCTGTGTGAGTGTGTGAGTGTGTTTGTTTGTGTGTAAGTGTGTGTTTCTGCCAATACACCACATGTTGTGGTGGTTAATGAAGAGTCAAAATTAGTTTTTGTTTTAGAGTTGGCGTGCATGTTATTGTCTAGCCTAGAGGAAGCCTTTATAACAAAGGTCATTAAACACCAAACAATCATACCATCTCAGGGCGAGGTTATACAGTCAGATTACTTGTTTTCATATTTGGCAACACTGGAAGCCAAGGACATACTCCCAGGTTGGTTGTAAGAGGGCTTCAACAATTTAGGATGCACAAAAAAGGGCTTAATGACTTGCAAAACTCTTTTCTCTGCTATTGTTGGAAGCCATCCCATATGGAGGCGACGCTGCCGCCCATAAGAACAGCTTTATGTCTCATACTGTGAGGACGGTGCCACTGGTCTACAGTCTTGTGACAGAACTTTTTTGCACCTCTAATATTTAAGTCCTTGTACTATTCTCTGTTCGGTGGACATAAATAAAATGTCTGAATGTGTTTAGTCAAAAAGTCTGTCCTTCAAGTTAAATTACTTAAGCAAGTTATCAGCAGTCACAGCATTAACCCTTTGCTCACTCTTATTTCAAAGTGGTAGTCTCTAAGATTTGAGTTACCTTGTTACCAATCTTGAAACCCATCGGCTGCATTTGCCGTCTGACTTCTGGCAGACAGCGATACAGTCTCTGGGGGCGAACCCCATTATTCTTGGGCTACCGTTGAAGGAGGTGAATTTCCGTTTCCGACTTCCTTCTCCGCGTGCCGCTTGCTGTTTACAGTCCGACTGTTTAAGGTCTGACCAGAGAGTGGAGTTTGAGTTGAGAGACCACGTCTGCCAGTGGATCTTTTCACAAGTAGTCAGTTTACACTCCGTTAACAGACGGACTACAAAAGACTACAACCAGGAAACCAGGGCTTTTCCAAGACCAAGATCACCCTACCTTACCTACAGACTCACATTCAGTGAATGTAGAGTCTGTTTATAGAGACTGCCTTGTTACTACCTTCAGCAATAGTGAAGGGAATTAAGGCTCTTTAAAAGGAGAGAGATCTTGTGGCTCCATCCCTTCAAAGAGCCATTCAAAAAAATGGCTGTTTTTGTTGTTGTTGTTATTGTTGTTGTTGTTCATTTGTTTGATTTTTAGCTTCCTCCTATTTTTTAAGAGGCAGGTATAACTGGGCACAACACAAAAAGAAGTATATCAGTATATCAAAAGTGCTTGCTATTTATATATGCCTATTTTAACATGTAGTTTAACAATAAAACAGTATTAAATAACTGCAAAAAAAATTTAGCTCACTCAACCTCCCCTCTCTCTCTCTGTCTCTCTCTCTCTCTCTCTTGATATGGAGGAAGGAGAATAGGCCACTGAATGTGTCTTCTGTCCTGAACCTCGACAACAAAGCTATTCTCATGACAGCCAGATTCTCTCTGCTGACAGGAAGGGGAGTGAATGGGCGGATTAGGATGGATGAAAATTGGGCAGAGCATGATAGCAACATATAAAGAACTGTCCCCGAGCGCGATTCGGATCCATTCGCTCTTCCTAAAGAGCCGTTCAATAGAATCGGATCGGCCGCAAATGTCACAACACTATTTGCAGTAAGCTGTAATTATAGGTGGACTTTTTCATGCCTTTTAGACTTCATATCCCAGTGTGCATGTCGAAACCAAACAGTGCCGACTGTTTGACGCAGATCGCCTGTTTCTTTTCTTCAGAAAGTTTTCTTTTTCTTTGGATCTGTACTGTTGTCGCCTGAATCATGTTTTTTCTTAATGCATTGAGGTAGTTCCACCATTGTAACTCACAGGAAATGAAAAGTACCCACACCAGTCAGACACAGCGAGCCTGTGGCGTTGACTGCACTGTTACTGATTTAGTGCTTTCATCAGTGGGCAATAGGCTCAGTCAACATTACTTTACCTCACTCTGTCAGTACGTTTACATGCTCAGTAAGTCGAGCTACAGTTAAAGCTCAATTGGGCCATTTGATTGGACTACTGTCCTTGTCCCAGTTTATAAGCGAGACTTAATTTATTGTCGGCCTCTGCTACAGTAGCTGGCGATATGTCCCGTCAGCTAGTTGCTACTGGACTTTCTTCCAGTTAGCCTCAAATGCCACAAACAAATTCAACAAGTTAGCAAATGGCAAGCCAATTCCATGTCAAATGGTGGAAACATAGACAACTTTACAATGCTGTGTACTTTGCATTTACGCTAAACTCTTGGTACAAATTCGATGCACGCTGCCCTCATGCTTACGGGATTCTTGTTTTCTTACTGGCTCTCCTCTACAAATTATGCTGTTCGAGTTACAGATCAAAGACGCTGCAGGGATTATCGATCATGCACAGAGCACTTAGGTCAGTCCAAGTCTGGTTAAGGTGTATACATGCAAGAGTAATTCAGCTTCCAATCTCATTATCTGAGTGTGTAAGCTCAACTTTGAGACAACTGATTTAATACAATTTCAGTCGGACTAACTAACAGACTTTAACTATCTCCTTATACAGTCAGATCATTGTTATCAGTTTGATATTAAATAAAGGCTAAACAGGTCATTTCTAACCATCAGTTTAGAAATGCATTCCTTGGGTTGGACACTAAGGGCGTTATCCATATATTTAAGGAGCTATGGACACCAGTTACATATGTAAGTAAAAACGAGTGTGTGTGTTTGAATGGGCGAGTGCTGACTTGTGTTATAAAGTTTGTATTGTAAAGTATTTAATGTATTCAGTTATATGTTTGACTTGTCTTGACAACATTAAGTAACTTTCAAGTAATGATTCAATTTCAATATAATCTCTTTCACAGCTTTTTGTTTATTGCTTTCTACTGGTTGTTTTGGTAAGTTTGTGTTATTTATAGTTTTTTACAGGAACTATGTATTTCTGGCTGATTGTCTTGTTTTTAACTTCAAACTCAACTTGGATCTGTTTTGTCTCCTGCCTCATATTTGTGTTGAATGATGAGCACAGTTTGATAGCGATGGACATAATATTCTCTTCTGCTCCGCTACCCACACATCAGCGGGACAGCCGGCTTGCAAGGACGCTCTTTCTGCACACACATACACACACAAACATGCACACACACAAACACACGCACGCACACACGCATCTTCAGCTTCTCTTCTAACTTGTACTACTCTCTCTGCCATTGATACATTTTTGTGTGTGCGTTGTACTGTGGGAACTTCATGTAGAGGAACACGGCACTTTATGATTTATTGCGAAGCAGAAGGAAAAATGCAGCCTTGAGCTCCTGACATGACCACACACACACTCTCTTCTATAAACACTCACTCTCCCACAGTTGTGCTTATACACAAGGCAAGAGAGAAGCAGGAGAAAGAAAGACTGGAAGATAGTCAGTCTGACAAATGCAGGTGCATAAAGGAGTGACAATGAAGGACTGAGGGGGAAAGAGATCCGTGGCATCTGTGTGTGCGTTTGTGTGTGTAATGCATGATATAAATTTGAAGATTAACTTGTCACTGATTCTTCTGCACCTGTGCAGGGGAGGCGTGGATGAAAATATTGACCACTCCAGTCTGAAGAATGCAACTGTTCAGTGTCCTTGCTTGACAAGCTTATAATTGCATGAAATGAAAAATTCAACAGACTTTTTTCACAGCAAATATTTTGACTTGTCAAACACAGACATAACTAATATGAACGATGAATGCATGGCATTTAGGTGGTAGGTTTTCAGGGTCCTATTACCTGCTATTGTGCATTTTTATTCACTGAGAGTTGGACACTTTAATGTATCACAGCTGTCAATGTTAGAATATCTCCTGTATTCATCTGTATATGCTGGTAACAGCTAATGTAGCCTCGAGTTACTGGTCTTAAAGTCCTTATAAGAAACTTTCAACTGGTTATGAACCAGTCTTAATTTAATTCTGATGCCTCACATCTTATCTACATCTCCAAATGAGACCACTGGCGAGGAGATTGAAGATTTCTATCCTTTCTTTTTCTCAGGCAGCGGAAACACTACAAAATGCTTTACGGCACACAGACCAAAAGAGGCAATTTGTTGTTTACGAACATGATCGTTCTGCTGTTCTCATTTTCACTATCTATGGTCGGAAACAGGAGGATTTTTCCCTTGAGATCATTTCAATATTTTGTGTTTATGGCCAAACTGG
>JAQLOL010000014.1:6805383-6834067 GCA_029783665.1 Naso thynnoides
TTTCCCTTGAGATCATTTCAATATTTTGTGTTTATGGCCAAACTGGTGTTCTGCAAATACACAGCATGTTTCTTTCTCTCTCTTCCACAAGGAATGCTTGTGCTAGACAAGAAAAGTTCATCAGAGGAGCTTGAAAGCTGCAGTTATTAACTTTTGCTAAAAAGCTAACGTTAGCTGTAGCATAAGACTCATTGGGTAGCAAATCGCTGAAGCCATTTGCTCCGTTTTACTTTTTTGTTGTCGCTCTCTCTTTGAAGTCTGTTTGAACCCAGACAAAAAAAAGATTGCAGGGAAAGTTACTGTGAAGTAAACTGGTCTGTCTCAGCTCGAGCTCAAGCAGACTGACGGTGTCGCTTGCAGTCACTCTGTTGTCGACAGAGATGAGTCAGAGCGTGAAGGCACGAACAGCTAATCAGCTCATACCAGCATCACCTGTCACTAATGAGCAGCCTAGACCGGGCAATCAGGACAGAGGGTACAGAGAGCGTCACTGATGGGCAAATAGAACGAGAGTGATTTCAATAAAGCCTGAAGACAGAGGCATGGGACAACAACGAGATCTCATGATACTTTCAGACCACGTCATTTAATAAAAGCTGTCTACGGACATCATGACATTTTTTCTAAATAGAACACAAAAAAGTTATTGATGTTTATCCTGTTAATAAACTGCAGCTTTAATTTTGTCACCTTTATTTGTTTCTTCTTTTTTGTCTTTTAAATGCAAATACCATCAAAACTTAATTTGTTGTATTTGTTTTTATTATCTTTTCATCTTAACCTTAATATTTTCTTTAATATCTGACTCATAATATGTTTTCTGTGCTTCTGTAAAGCATATTGAATTGCCTTGTGTCTGAATGGTGCTATATAAATAAACTTGCCTTGCCTTTAAGCGGAGATGAGGAGCTTATTACAGCAGTGAGACACCTTGGATATACCAACAATCACAACAGCACAATCACAATGACATTTTTAGATCTTAGACTCCCTCCAACAGGGCTCATGCAAATATACAGGAAAAAGTTACTCACAGTAAGTTGAATCTAATTCGAACTTGCAGATTAACTTGTTATAGTGTGCAAGCTTACACTAGAAATCATCTTAAAGTCCAGACAAGTCGACAATGTGTGAGATGTCCTGAGATGGCCACTGTAGGGGAGAAACTCTTAGATTTATGTAACATTGCCTTTGATCTGGTGGTGCCTTCAGGCCAAATTTTACATTTATTATTCCACAAGTAATAAGGGTCAGAATTTCTAGTTTTCGTCCATCCACATTTTATCTTCTTGTGTGTAATGAACATGACAGCCTTATGAGGCTTCTTGTGTGGCTGTGCTTTATCTCTTTATGTAAAATTGGAGGTGCATGTAAACACAACACAACTGTTTAGAGTAGCTTCTAATACCTCATTAATTTCGCAGTGCAGTCTTTATCTCAGTTCTAGTTGGCTGTGGTCAGCGACAGCACAGTGGCAGATGGCTACAGCCCATCACAAGCCTTTTGTACAGACTGTTCAGCGAAACACACACAAAAAAAGCAAAAGTAAAGAAAGAGAAACAGTGAGAGACGAGGCAGATCGACTCGGGAGGTGTTTATAGAAATAGTAAGTCCTTGTAGCTGCTCTCACCTGAGGACGTGAGCTCCACTCTGCAGTCTCAGGGATCTTTCATCCGCCAAACTGCAACTCTGCAGAGACTTAAAACATTCTCTGCACTGACTCATACTTCAAAGCCCTGTTTGGTATGTGCAAGGGGGTATTTATGTGTGTCTACTGTCCCAGTTAGACAGAACAGGACTTTATAGAAAAGGTGCTGCTTTACTTTACTTTGATGCAGCGAGAGGTGAAAGGGAATAGGATGACTGCGAGGGAACCTTAAACAAGTAGTTTGTCAGACGCAGATTGTTGAAGGAATGTTTCCAGAAATACAGAGTTAGATGAGGTAATCCTCCCATCATGTGTGTGTGTGCATTAAATATAGAGTTAGGGTGGAAACTGATGATTTTTTAAAATTATAAATTAATCTGAGTGATGCCTCCGCAGGTGGTGAGGTTCGTGGTTGGGTAAGACGCTGAGGACTCAACAATGTAGAAGTTTTTAAGGCCCTTTTAGACACAAATTCATTTTTAGCTGCATTCTCTGCTGAGTTCAAAGCACTCACAGCAACCCTGTGCCCAAGGTTGAACCTGGCTGAACAGAACGCAGTGCTGCCATCATCTCTATGTCTGAAAGGGTCTTTTAACAGCAGAGTCGACTAAAAAGATTTTTTAAAAAAACACTTTGGAGAGGAGGTATGGTGAGTTTTATGGGTATGGACAAAGCCAAGCTGCCGCATGACAAATGTCGGCCTGTGTTTTAATGGGAGCTCTGACTCATCAGTCTTTAACTCTAAAAATCAAATTCTATTTCCACTGAAACAATTTCAGTGAATGCCGATTCAAGAGGAGCCATGAGCCAACTTTGCATTTTGATTCATACATTCAACCCCTCTAACTTTTTTTTGTATAGGCTGTTCATGTCACTCAGCAAATAATCAGGCATAGTATTTTTGCATTTAATGAGACTGGTCTGAGAGAACACTTGATTTAGCTCCATACTCTTGGATCTGTTTTTAGGCTGTAGAACATTTGTGCAGGAGACTTTGGCCAACCATAGTTAATTACAGAGAGAGGACGTTCTTATCAGCATTTCTGAAAAATGCAGATGAACATGTGCGTCCCCTCAGTTGGTGAAAACCTGATTCAATGAGGGAAATCCAACAGAAAGTACTGCAACTTGTGTTACATTCCCAATACTTTATTTCCCTTCAGTTGCATAGAATAGGCCTATAAGATGTGTGTAAACCAACCCATCTCAATGCAGAGCTTCGGGAGCTTCTGTCAGAGTGGCAAATAAACATGATGTCAAGCCCTAGGAACTTTAAAGGGAAGGCATTGATGTGTGTGTGGTGCACCAGCCTCTCATCCTGCTGTTGGAGGGCATGGCAGCCTCTGCAGCCTGAAGCGCTCTGCCCTTAGGCACGAAGCGCCTCTCAAAGCGATTTTGAGACGAGACAAGTTGACCGGGGACGGCTGCCTTGGCGAGACATGCGGGTCGTGCGAGGTGTGCGATTTAAAGGGGCAACGACTCCTTCTGCTGCCACTTGAACTTGTGGGTTTGGTGGGATGGGCTTGATGCAGTGGCATGACGCGGAGCAGAGAAGGCAGAAGGTTTTTAAAGATTCTGCAGCTTTAATTAACTTATTGTTGCAGCGTTACTCTTAACCTTTAAAACGGGTATGAACTCGCCATTTTACATGGTGTTAACATTCTGGAGGAACTGCTAGGCAACAAGGAAGTTACTACTTCAAGCAAAAATATAATCAAGTAGGCTGATGTAACCTACTTCTTTACAGATGACACAAATAAGATATATGTGAAGCCTAGAGATTCTGGAAAACAGGTTTTTTAATATTTGGACAGAGCCAACTTTTTCCTCTCTCAGCCTACATGTTACGCTAAGCTAACTAGCCTCTGGTTACAGTATTTTTAATGGAAGATATGAGAGTGTTATTGATCTTCCTATTTAACTCTCCCCTTCACAAGAGAATTAGCTTATTTCCCATGACGATCTCTAACAAAACTTACTTTGAGTTGCCAAGTCTTTATTACACACTCATCTGCTCTCGTGGTTGTGAGCGAGACCAAGTCACATCTGCTGGCAGATGGGAGCAAAAATCAACACACAAACGCACTCCGGGCTCACTTGGGTAATATTTTATTTACTCGTTAATCTTCAAAACTATTTTTCATAATAAATTTCCACTTTATGTTCATCAAAGAACCGTAACAATAAAAATAAAAGTAAATACTGTAGAAAAATTGTACATATAGAAAATAAACATGGTTAATGAACACCTAGATGTAGAATCCCGTCGGCTGAGACACTTCCTTTTGTTTCAGATGGCAACACAACAGAGATAGAGGAAACAGAAAGCTACAGACAGAGGAACTGAGGGGGCAGAAACATACGTAACAGTGGGGGAACAAAAGAAGGGAGGGACCAGTTAAGAGTGGAGAGAACAAGGGAATATGAGAAGTTAATTTTGACATTACACCTTTAAATCTCACACACAGTCCTTTTCATGTCCTTCTTTGTCCTGGTCATTTTGCATGCATCTGACTGGTTGGTTACGTTGCTTGGAAGAACTAGAGGGGCTTGATCGTGTCATGGCACTGCTTGTATTGATATATTGTGAAGCTACAATTCTTCAGCTGTAGAGGGCTCAGACACTGCAAAAGTCCATAAACAGATAATTAAAATGTAGCCCATCGGAAACCCTTCTGTCCGTCCTGTGTTGGTCACACCACGAGTATTGATAAATCAGTCAACCAATAGCATGAAGACAAAAGGACACAAAGAGAAAGAGAAAAGGGAGAGCCAATGAAATCAAAGCAACTCAAGTTGTCATATAGCCAATGGCATTATGAGCTGGAATTTTCTATCTATTAGCAACACATGGTAACATTTACTTTGTTCTGTTTTTGATTCTTTTCCTCGGCTGGTTTTTGCTATAAAAGGTGGTCGGTCAGAGCAGGTATAGTGGGTGTGGCCTATAAGACATCAGGCTAAAAAACAGGACACGGCCTGTGGTGGGCGCACACAATCCAGGCATGGCACTGGAGTTACACTGCAACCCCGCAACACCCCCCACTCCTCCTCTTTCTCCTCCCCCTGCAAACAAACAAACAAACAAACAAACCTACCACCACCTCTGGACTTCGTGGGACACGCCACCACTTCACAGCACAGCTCAGAGACTCAGGCATGCAGCACACTCGAGATGGTCACACTTTGTCAATGAGGATTTGAACCGAGAGTCGATTCAGAGAGTAAATCATTGTTGAATCTCACAGACTGAAAACCATTGAAGTGCGTATTTAGGAATACTTCAAGCCAAGGTAGTAAGTTTATGATGGTGGTGTGTCACGGTGTAACCTCTGGAGTTTCAACGCTGTATAAATCACACGGAGTAAGATAATTCACGTGCAATAAGACCCCCCCCTCCCTTCCCCAAAGAGTCTATACTGCCCAAATGTTCTTCATATTCATCATTATCATTGCCGTAACAATTATCATAATGGTCTTTGTCATTTTCACCATTGTCTTCTTGGTAATCTTCAGTCTTATGAAGATATGGTGGGTCTTTAGCATTGCAGGTATGTGCATGTCTGCATGTGTAGACTGTTTCTATTTTCGTGTGTATGCACGTGTGCTGTACGTGTGTGTGTGTATGTGTGTGTGACATCACAGTCAAGCACGACTGGTGTCCGTAGGTAGCATCTGAAGTCTCAAGTATCCTGTCCAGGAAAATTTCTGTCAGTTTTCTGCTGATTTCACCTTTACGATTTACAGGTTGCCATAAAAACATCAGCTCTGTAGCGTAACAACCACAGCCCATCCGTTATATTAACGGCACCAGCCCTGCCTCTGCTTACTCACTCGTCATTCACTGTCTCCATGGCTACACCCTGATTTTCTGTCCTGTAGCTTGGGCTTAGACTTGGACCGTCGGTGTGCTTGTTTCTTCGGCGTCCTCTGTGCTTCGTCAAGTCCTGTCTGCTAACAGGGAGGAAGGCCAAGAAGCTTGGAAGAGACACTTAGTGCTTTTCTTGGTGTTTTTACATCAGCTTTGTTCTTGTGATCCACTCTCTCGCTCCACACACTCAGTCTGCCGTGTGCTTCACTTGAAGTCTTCATCAGCCTCTCTGAGTCCAACAGGAGAGGTTCTTCCTGTGGCAGGGGAGTGACTGGTCTTTTTTTTTATCTTGCTGGCCCCGAAATGGTTCATAACTGGGAGTTGAACTGGTGCTTCTTTAAATCATTTGGAATGGTGTTTATGTTCATATTCATAAAACAAGCCTCTCTCTGAGGCTCTGCTCATTGGTAAATACTGTACAGAAAGGGTCCATGCCCTCGGGCCAGTCTGTATATGTATATGTATGTATGTGTGTGTGTGTGTGTGTGTGTGTGTGTTTGTGCTTAAATGTATGTGTGTGTGTGTGTGTGTGTGTGTGTGTGTGCTTCAATGGGTATATGTTGTGCTTGGAGCATGTGTGCAGGTGTGATTATTGGAGAGTAAACATTAACATCAGCATGTCTATGTCAGTGTTCATGTGTGTGTATTTTTTTTTAAGAATATATCTATTTATGTACATATACCATTATATATAAAGGTGTATGCGTATATGTCTGTGTGTCGGACATCTTCCGCCTCAGACGTAATACTCCTTGTCTTTGTTCTTCTTGTTCTTGGAGATCTTGGCGATGCCCAGCGGCTTGTCCTTGGTGCTGCCATTGGGCTGCGTGGCCGAGTTGCTGATGTAGTTGCGGCTCTCGTCCACGTGGTAGGAGCCCTCGTCGCGGTTGCGGTACTTGTACATGGCATACAGGAGGATGAGGATGCAGAGGGCCGCGGCCGCCACGATACCCACCACCATGCCGGTGGTGCTGCTGCTCTCCCGCACCACCTCAGAGGGACCTGGAAACACCTTCACTCCCGTCTGGGGAGGAAGGGCTGCAACAGGAAAGAGGAGGCATTTGAAATTACATTACCATTTACTGCCTACATTATTAATTTGCATTTCACGGCAAGGTGATGGTTGGAGAGCTGGAGCGAGAAGATACAATGCATCAACATGATGAATTATTTGACATGCATTTTGCATAATTCTACAAGTTGATAAAGGAAGGCTGCAGCTTCGAGCCAAAGCTGTTTCCATATTATCACATAATGTGCAAAGAGATTACATTACACCAAGTTGAGAGCAGAGCCAGAGCAAAGGTGCACATTATATCAATTTTTATTACATGCATTTGACACTTTATGACATACACAGGCAGCGAGGGCTGCAGCATGGTGATATATGGCATCGTATTAAAAGGTTGTTGTAAAATAGCGTGCATGTGAATTCTCTGGGCTGGATGGAGTTGAGGTGAGGGAGGGAAGAGAAGAAAAGAAAGGAAAGAAGAAAGGAAACAGAAAATGGGAGGATGAATGACAAGGGACAAGTGAAGGTGAGGGGAGGGAGACTGTGGAGTGGATCGAGAGAGTTAGGTAAAGCCTAGAGGGAGAAACTTGAGTGGAAATGAGAAATTCATGTAGCAAGCAACAAAGCAATCGGAAAAAGTGATGGTGAGAGTGCAACACACATGATAAAAAAAACTCAAATGGTAGAGTCTCACCTGAACTGGGGTCACAGGGGTCAATGTCCTCATCATCGCTGGGACACTCAGCCGATGCCACAAGCAGGTCGTCTGCCGACTACGGAGAGAAGATGCAGAAAAAGCATGAACACACATTTACAGTTTAGACACAAACTCGTTATCCACAACATCTCCAAGAAAAAGCAGCCTGAGCTTCACACCTGTTCTGCTTATTTTCTACATGTGTGAGCACACAGCACCAATCCATCGCCCACCCGTTCCCCTGTTTGCCACAAACATTCTCGCCTGTTACGGCCCCCAGCGATGGCAGGCGGCCAATGCTGGAGTACCAAGCAGAGAAGAAGAAAGGAGGAGGGAGGAGAGAAACATCGGATCCTGTTCAAAACCACAAGGGGACAGTCAGTCATCATCTCCTACTCTCTTGACCCTCCCCCTCTTCTTCTCTCCTCTGGCCTCTCCATCTTCCACACCTCCTCTGTTCTGCGTCCTCCTCCTGATATGTGTTGGAGAATGCATATAGTGAAACTAAAGATGAAATGAAACTATCTTTTTTTCCAGTTTTTATTAAATATCCCAGATAAACACTTGAGGGTTTATTTAAATCTCTTTATTTCACACTCTTCTGTGAGCAGTATGGCCACAGCCTGCAAGCATTTCAACCTTTACCCTACATCAACCGACCAACATCTCAGCAGCCGCTCTTTCTCCGTGCTTCGCTCCCTCTCCATGGAAAAGGAGCCCTTTTTCCTCTCCATCCCTGCTCCTGTTGCCATGGCAACTCTAAGTTCAGGCTGTTAAAAAATGATGGGGAATAAAAAAAGGAGTGTGCACCCTCAGTGGGGACCTGTGCATTGATTTGCCATTCCAGCCAGAGTGTGAGGAGAAGGGGAGGAGGAAGAGGGAAGGAAAGGAAGGAAAGATGGATGGAAAAAGGGAATTTTAGGAAAAAGGTAACTGGGGAGAAAGAGAGGGAAAAGGAGACAGAAGAGGAGGAGGAGGACTTCAAAGTGCTGCGGTCTTTACTTAACACTGTGCTAATGTGCGCCGCATATTCATGAACTACTGTTAAACATCGCCTGCCTTGGCGCTTCGGCATGAGATATGAATGTGTGTATCTGTATGTGAATGTGTGTGTGTGTGTGTGTTTTAACCACACTGGGTGCTCAGTGCCAGCACTAAATTAAAACTGGATTGTGATGCATTGCAGTAGATGTTTGTAACCCACAGAATAAAAGAGAGAGAGCAGCAAAGCGATAAAAGAGGAGCTCTAGAGGCAGATTACAACCAGACCAGAACAGAATCTGAACCAAATCAAAGTGCTAAGTGGTCGATGATGTCTTTGCTAAGACTTGTAGGCTGTATTTCAAACAGAAATTCATTAAGCTTTTTCTCCGTCCTTGGTTTCTCCGTGTCTTCGCATCTTTGTCTTTGCAAGAACATAGATTACATAAGGTTGGGGAGGCAGACAGTTTATCCATCTGAACGAGCCCACACTGGCCTTGCATGGTGTGGTCTTGGTCCTGACAAGTCTACTGTTTCTTTTAGTTCAGCCTGAAACATACATTAGGTTATTGAGGCTTGACTCTGTCCCTTTCCTCCACTGCCTTTCCAATCAGTTCTGCCCACTGGACTGTCAAATGCTGCTAGGGTGAGCTTAGCCTCTGGAATCCAGCCAGTCAATAAACCTCTGTGCCTTTGCCAAGATCCAAATAGCACAAGAACCAATCAGCCGGTAGGAAATCACATCACCCCTCACTGTAACTGATCAATGTCGCGCCACCATGCTTGATTATTGATCCAAAGACACCTATGTGCCCTCCGTGGAGACCTTTTTTTTGTATCCTGATTCCAGCCAAACAAAAGCAGACAAGTAAATTTACCAAGGCCCCTCCTCGGATCTGTGACATCCCCCTGTCAGCTGATCACCCCATTCAGCCGGGAAGGCGTCAATTGGGCTATTGATCCTACTATCACATGGGAGATAATGAACACAAGAAAAACTACAGACATGCCAAATACAATTTACATCACATCAATGAACCACACAAGTTTACAGAAGATGTACTGAGGAGATGTTTTCCCAAGAAACCTCCGCCCCTCCAGCCACCCTCCCTCCGTCCCTCCCTCTTTGTTCCCATCTTTTCATTGTCTATCAATAGAGCATGCTGACACGCTGATGGACACTGATGCACGGAGATAAGAGAGAAAAAAAGCAATACAGGAGGTGAGAGAAAGGAGGTGAGAGAGCACAAGGAGGATATCTGCATGCTGAAAGAGCAAGATCTCTACCTGAGCAGCCGAACAGTGCCAGCGGCCGTCCATGCCTCCCTGACTGCCTAGTTCACACATAGTGGCTGCACTCTGTCCTCACACACACTTGCAGAAGATTCAACAGCTTGTCTGCTACTTTCACAACTGGAAATCAAGCACACATGTACATACACAAGCCTCTATAGTCGCTTAACATGCTCCATTGGTCTCTTTCTATTTAGACACATCTACACAGACACACAAGCGTACACCAAATCAGGCTGAAGTTGGCAGGCTGATGAATAGATCCTGACGAGAGAGGAGAGAAGCTAGCTCCACTACTGCAGATGGTGAGATAGACTCATACACCGCCTGCATTAACAGCCTATCACTGGAGCTCAACCACAGAGAGAGAGGGTGGGAGGGAGGGGAGGAGAGGAGGGGGGGAGTGACGGGTAAATATGGAAAGATATGGAGGGAGAGAGAGCAAAGGAGAGCGAGACGAAAGGAAAAGAGAAAAGTGAGCGAGGGAGGAGGGAGAAAGTATCTCCAGAAGATGGATAGCGAGCGGAGGGAATGCAAAGAGGAAGAAAAGATGTGAAAGATGGGGAGACAGTGAGGAAGACAGCAAGGAAAAAACAGACAGGGAGGGGAGGATGTCTTGTGGAAGTGTCTGGGTCAGCTGACTCCTGAGAGCCAATCGGGCGCCGCTCTGAACCTCAGACTTCTTCCATCAGTCTTCCCATCAAACACACAGGTACACACAAACACCTGAGCGCAAACACACACGCACGCAGACACCAAACATCAAAAAACCGAATGCAAGCTCTGTGACTCAGAGCAGCCTCTAGCATAAACACTCGCACACTTTCACACAATCTCTCCCTCTTCTCCTCACTGGCGCTCAGCTGTCATGCATTATTAATCCCTTCCACTTTTCAACACGCTAAAAAAAAAAAAAGAAAAAAAAAGAAAGAATTAAATAAACTGTGGACTTCAGGAGGAGGCACATAACACATACTCATTGCACAAAGTACGGATGGTAGGAGTAAACCTGTGGGGCGACTGAGGCAGATGTGCCCGAGCTCGGGCGTGAGCGTGAAATCGATAAACTGCTCGGAGCCGAAGCACCTTTGGAAGGCATCTCTCACTGCCCCTCCTCTGATGCAATGTGCTGCAATTCAAACCTATTGTTCTCAATCCACCTGAGTGTTTGTGTGTGTGCGCGCGCTCCTCTCTACATTATATGTGCACCGGTTGAGGCCAGGCTGGTTGCCAGGCAACACTAGGCAGCCTCAATGGAGAAGCTGTAGATTATTCTTAAACAAGAGAAACATGCACACACTAACACCGAGGAGCAGGAGTGATTCGATTTACAAAACCTGGCAAATACACACACACACACACACACACACACACAATGCACATGCACGCACGCACACACTGCAGCATGTTGAGCATATAGTGGGTCTGACCTAGTTCTCATACAGTGATATTGACTCCAGTGCACAACTCTGCATCCCAGATTAAACACTGACATCAGCATATCACACAAGCAGGAATAGTCAGTTTAAAGGTGCATTTAAACAACTCTGGAGAAAAACAGTTTATTACTGAGTCTAATTTTCAGATCAGCTATCAGCTATATTTCTTCAGGACCAGCTATCGCCCCCTCAGAACACAAACAGGGAGGGACTGAGAGTGTGAAAACAAGCCCCTGTGACAATGCTGTCACTCTGCAGCGCTATCCATCCAGCTCTCATATCCATTATTGATGCCTGAGGCTTAGCTCACAGCTCTGCGTTCTATTATTTATGCCTGAAACAGCTGGCGGTTTATACACAGAGGAGCTTTTCTCTTTGGGAGTCTGGATGGGAGCGAGCAAGTAAGCAGCGGGTAGTGGGGTTCACTATCTCCATGGCAACTTGTATCATTGGTTAAAAAAAAGAAAAAAAAAGGAAGAAAAAAAAAAGAATCTTTTTCAGTGCGGCAGGCAGGCAGTCACAGTTTTATAACACAGAAGAAGAACTGCGGCACACACAGACGCCCACAAAGAGCCTGACAACATCTCAGTAGTCATCTGAACAATAGAGCAAAAGAGTCTGCGGTGTACCTGCTGATAATGTATCCTTCGACTTTGGCTTTGACTCTGCAGCTGCATCCGCTATAAATATGCCTTAATTACACTTATGCTCTTCTTTTGTAGAGTCCCATCAGTTTTAGACGCACATTATGGGAAAGCTATTAGGACCTCCATTAACACACAATTTCTCCTCCTATAATTTAGCGGGTATAAGGAGCACTTAGTCAAGACTTTGCTATCTAACCATTCATGTGAATTGTCTGTAGCAGAAAAAATATGTGTACACGAGCTTTCTAGTGATGTAATACTTTTGTTTTTCTCTGTTGTTTGCATGTGATTCTGATATAAATGATGTTACAGAGCAAACACTATTAATCACTCTTTAGTAAGAAGATAAACAGTAGAGATAGGTTCAATTTATCTTCATCCTATGATAGGCTCTTGCTTCTTACAGTAATAAGCAGACTTTTTCATTTAAATGGTTTTTCATATATTTGCAAATCAGTGCATTATTTAGTTACTGTGGTGCCAAGAGCTTGAGCAAACTGATGTAAGACTTTTAAATCATGGTTTACAACTTTAATGTTTGTGCATTCTGAGATGCTAAGCATGATGTAATCTTGATGTCTGTGGTAGGAGTCTGGCTCGGGACCTTAAGGTTAAAATGAGGGTAAAAACCTTTCAAACAACTTTTTATGTCCTCGGCTGCCTTTGATTGAACCTTGAATATTCAGTATTATTCACTTCAACTTTTATTTTTAAGGTCTTTTAAAATATTTTTCTCCAAAATGTTAATTACATTATCTGTTTTAACTAATATGGGTTTTTGTTTTTTGTGTTTTTTTGGGCCTATGTCGATATTATGGAGCAAGAAAATTGAGATATCTGATAAATCAGCCGATATTGTCAGCTGAATGTGGTTATTAAATACTTGTAACAAAGACATTAGTGCACTGAATAGAAAACACTTATTAGTTATTACATAACTGTTGGATAAAATATGTAATAACAACATTTCAAATCACTAGTCCAAGCATTTTTTCCAGCTTTTAAAAAACAGTCTTAATATTGGCACATATCAGAGAACATGTGCGCTGATGCCAACATATCAAGGCCGTTATTGGCTGATATATCGACAAACTGATATATCACTTGGGCTCTAAATTTAATGTCTTATTAAGTTTGAATTTCCTTTGTGTACAAGATGTGTGACATAAATGAGCCAGCTTTTGCTTTGAATGGAGTCTGAAACAATCCCACTCCTGCTGACATATCTTGCTATCCTCTAGTCCTTGATTAGTGGGCTGTGAGCTTGCCTTGCTAATCCTCTTACCGACTCAGAAAAGAAACTTATCAAAGCAAATTAATGCTTTTTAATTATCCATTGTCACTGCGAAGGCTGATGGCAGTAGGGTGATAGGACATATATGTACAATCTGAAGAATTACACCCAAGTAAATCCTTGTCTGATCACACATAGCATGGATGCAGTGAGGCTTTGTGCTCTGACCTGCTGTGTGGCACCCTGTTTCCTGTTGGTGGCCGTGGTGGTTGTGATGTCACTTATGGAAGGGGCGGAGTCAGAGCGGTTGCCTCCAGCTGCGGCACTGGACTGCGGGGTGATGGAGGAGGATGGCATGTCGCCGACCAGCCGCGCGCTGCCCTCCACTCTGATGTGCGGGTGCCCCTCCGCAGCCATGTTGAGAATGCGGAGGCCGTTGTAGTAGAGGCCAGACAGCTGACCCTGGAACATACCTGCACCTCGCTCGCCTCCGCCAACGCGCACCGTCGTCTGGCTGTTGAAGATGGTCAGCTGGCGACCTACACAGACACACGCACGCACACACACGTGCCAAACACGCACATACGCACACCAGAAAGGAAGGTGGACGGACACATGCAAATACAGTCACACACACATACGTACCAGTGGTCACACACGTGCATACATACACACACAAGAGTGTTTGAGTGTTACACAATTCACCACCCCCGAGCCATGGTGAGAGGATGGGATAGATTAAGCATGGCTGAGCAAATCGAAGCCGTGGAGAACCGTGGAGAGGGCTGAGACAGAGAGAGATAAGAGTGAAAACAGAAAACAGAGAGGAAGAGGAGGGAAAAGGGGGGTGAAGAGAGTGAGAAAGTCAAGGAGGAGGAGGATGAAGAGGCAAAGAACAGGAGGAGGAAGAAGAGGCAGCAGATGAGAGGAGTCAGAGGGCCCTGAGAAGACGGGGTTGACAGATGGCTGCTATGGTGATGGCTGTGCGGCACGACATTGTATTTGAAGGAGCAACAGACAGGCAGACAGAGAGACAGAGATCTAGAGAACTGTTGTAACAGCCCTATGAAGCATGCACAGGTTATAAGCTCTAGCACTGCTCACTGTTAAAGGGACTAGAGGCTAATTTAAGGAGCTCTGCTGCAGTTTAGGATTAAAACTTTTACTTTTTTCTTTTTTCAAAAAATTAAAATAAGCATTGCTCTATTAGTCATTTCAAATTTACATAATTCTTACAAGTCACAATACTTTGCATGTATTTTAATTTGATTACAAAATTGTTTTTCAACTTTAGTAAATGCTTTATTGTTTACAATTTGATAATAAACAAAATTATTTACCAGTCTTAATAAAGCATCTTTTATCAGTACTTGTTGTCTATTTTCTGATTTATTCACATTTAAATCTCTCCATCGTCCCTTTAACCTGATATTATCAGATACACACTAACAAGATACGTTCACAGGCACTACAGTTTACACAGTATTACACACTACAGCTGCCCAACTTTTAAATACTTAGTTATGGATTTAGATTTTTAGATGTTAGTTGATGGTGCACAATAAAGTATATTCAACTGTCTTCAAATTGTATTTTTTAAGCTCAAACTTTTAAGGAATTTTAATCAGGGTTTTTACCTTTGTCGAGTAGCCAATCGTCAACTACTCGACCGAGCCGATAGGGGATTCGCTGTCTGGCGATGGCCAGGCGCTCGTTATCAATGTTGCCTTTAATTTAGAGATGAAAACACAGTAGTAATTACGCACATCCAAACGTGGTACAGGAGCTGGATACAAAAAGAACAGCAATGAAAAGAAAGTAATGGTCTGCTCATTGTTAGCATGTCACTGCGTTAATGTAAGCTCGATGTGCTAAGAGAAGAGGAGCTGAATTCACTATGTTTTTACAGTGAGCGGACTCTTACTCTCTGTTCATTGGGTTTAATTTAAAGAGACATTTCAGGGGTTAACATCTGCAAGAGCACAGGGAAATAATGTTACAGCTGCCACATACTGTCTATATATCTGACTGAGTTTAGAGTTACATACAGGAAGAACCCTCACACACACCTCACAACAACTAGCATTTAGCATTTTAGCTATCAGCTATCTGAAGCCTGCATCTCATTGTGTTAAAGACTACTAAGATTACCACTTTAAATGTAAAAACCAACAAATATAAAAACAAAGACTATGTTCAACAAAATACACTTTTACACTTTTTCTTTTTCTTATTTTTTCTTGCTAGTTAAAACATTTAACTCAACATATGACATGATTTTAAATTATTGTTTTTCCAAAAATGCACCAACTGTTATTATTTTCTTTTATGGTGAGAAAAACAACTGACACCTGAATTGAATATTTTCATAAATTACCTTTAACACTATTTAACAGGCCTAACATGACATAGCTGGCTAGTATACATGCTATTGTAATAACTATCTCATTTTAAGGTTTAAAAAGTCATGTTTCATATCAGATCACACATATTTCATTTCAAACACAATAACATAAAACAAAGCTGCAACTATATTTCTCAACCTCAGTGTTTGAATATAAACATTGATAGGAACACTGATGTCACCAATCAGGAAGTGGGTTGATTTGGACTAAGGTGTTAGCTCTGTCCCAGGACAGGCAGTGCTGTGGCAGGTCAGTGGGTTGGGCTTATGTGGGCGAGGCAGGGCCTACCTGAGGGATAACGCTCTATGACCGGCAGGTCGTCCAGCTGGAGGGTTGCATTGCCTCCGCTGCGGGTGAAGCGAATTATGTGGTACTTCCCATCATTGACGAACTTGGAGCTCTCCTCGATGTTGATGTCATCGGTGCCAACATTAAACACTACTCTAATGTTGCCTTTGTCCTGAAGAGGAGAAGAAGTAAATGCTTCACATCAGGCAAGGATACAGTTTCAGAATTATTGGATCCCACTTTATCGACCAACAAATGTGTTAGACAATATACTACTGTTACTGCCTGTGTTTTTGCATTTAAGGTGAATTCTGAGATTTTCCACAAAGTCTGTTAACAGGTCTCAGGCTGCATATATGGAAAGAAAAACGCTAAGTGAACTGCATTAAGCTTAAATTATTCAGTTTGTCTTTTTGTCACAGTTAGGGCTCAACAATATAACTTTGAATATTGGGAAAGAATCTGAGAGTTTGGAGTTTGGAAGATTTGAGTTTACCTGAACTCAGTAGCTTGAGTTCAGGAGTTCAGGTTGATGCTAGCAGCTTGAGGCTACATTACTTGCTACAAGCATAACACAGCTAAATCTGGGCTGAATTGTTGGCAATAAATGAATATGGACGACACATCTCCACTCTCACCCACTCAACAAAAATGAGCCATCATATCTCTGACACAGTCTGCACGAGTCTGGAGTCTACACTTAACACACATCAACCTGAGTAGCACTATCTAAAATTACAGAAGCTGTCTTTAGGGTAAAATGTTTTGACACCTACTTTTATTTTTAAGTTAGCAGAGGGAGGCAGATTTATGACCTATATTCCAGTCAGACACCAGGGTTACGGTTAAGATGTTTGGGATTCACTTTTGAGGAGCTGTGACGTTGTCCTTATGTGATTATTGGACCAAAATGTCTGCAGTTCAGTTTAATGAGAGGTATAATAGATATTACAAAAAATTAGCTCTCTTAAGATAACAGGTTATTCAAATACCAACCCCTGATGTATGCCAGTGGTTGAGTGCCTACTTGTGTAATTGCAGGCAAATGATTGATTAATGAGATACAAATACAAACACTTCACTGAATGCAGCTCAGATTCTTTGTAGGGTTTGTTTAATTTTGACACAACGATCAAATAATTAGGATTAACTGCGGAATGTTATATGAAAACTGCACATTCCAGAGCTGAGAATAGTGGTTCTAAGAATATACAATATTACAGACATACTGCTCATAAAAGAGACATAACATGATATTATTTTGAATGTTTCTGATCTAAATATCTTTCCCTAAACTGAGCCATCTGTGCAGGCTCTGCTATTGATGTGTGCTGTTTAGATGTAAATAAAAATATTCATCCTGAATGAGCATGTGCAAAACTTGTCCTCGTTTGCATCACCACCAACCAATGAACTGGTGTTTAAATGAGACTGTGGTGAATTGTGGGAAACCAAGGCATGAGTGTGCACTGAGTGTCAGTTCAGTGTACTGGCTGTGTGCATTTTTCAGATGCAGGACACACTTGCCGGTTACCTGATGGCACATGCAGTGTTGCTAATGGGACAGACCCAAAATGTGTCATGAAAATCATGGATGAATAAAGTAGATGAAATAAATAAATGAAGCGGGTCCGGGCAGCATATGCATTAAAAAATGAATTTATAAAAGAAGAGCAACATGTAAATCAATTTAAAAAGTTAGCAGGGATGAAAAAATCCTATTTTCTTTGAACACATATTTGAAAGCAAGGGTGTGCACTTACTATCTGCAGCTGTAGATAGTCTCCCAGACCAGATGCGCTGTCCACCCGGAGGAGAATGGCATGTTTCTGTTGGGTGCTGAACCCAAGGGCGAGCCGGTCTGCCCTGGTGCTCGGTCGCTCATTAGGAGGCCACGTGTAAACCACCACACCTCCATCACGGCCAAAGATGTAAGTGGTGCCAGCTGGCCCACACAGATAAAAAAGTTAATCACAAGCATGTCTGTTTGCCATAAACAGTTTATCTATCATCGGAGGCTGCAGATGGCACCTGGGCCCATTTCTTTTCCTAATGTTTAAGATACAAAGAGCATATTGGAAAATAATAAAAAAGTCTCTTAAATGTCACAGTTGAATGGCCTTCCACTTTTCTTTTTTTTTTAGTCCTCCTACATGCCTAAATAAATAAATCAGTATTTCCCAAACTACTTCTCAACATTACTGCTGAGGGCTGACTGTAATAACTGACTCATACAAATAACAGCATACAACAGCTTGACTCACTGCGGGGTGACTAAATAATCTTCGAGTATTTTGCTCGTAAGGCTGCTGAGGATAATTTTGTGTCAAAAGTGAGAAAATGTAAAGGACATTATTACACGTTACAGAGAGGGACCAGATTAGAATAATCAAACTAGACAGAGAGCAGGTTGTAATTTTGTGCCACTTCAGAATTAACAGATGACAGTGCCCTCACGTGGTAGCTCTTGAAAATGCACATAAAAATGCTTTCAAACCAAATTACTGAAATGCATCAGCTTAAGGCCCGCAGTTCTGAAGATAAACTCAGTGTCTTTGACAGTTTAAAAGACTGTACCAGCCTATTTTTGACTTATCGTTAGCAGAGATCGCCCCATCTTCTACTTCTTCTTCTCTTACTTTAATTAAATTCAACCATGTGTTTACTTTAGTAGATCTCAGACTTTTTAAACACCAGTCACTGCCATTCATGTTAAGACAGGGAACAGAAACACAACAGGACACGTGAAAATTGCTAGGTATGGGTAATTCACCCTTCTAAAGAGAATGTCTGTTTATTTGGTAAAAATCGCTGATTGAGAGAGGAGTCAGGAGCCGTTGAGACGAAAGTTATTACGCCTGGAAAAATAGTTCCTTACAAATGCTGCCTTCCTAGCTCGAATATTCGCATGAAAATGGATCCGACAGAGAAATTCTGTTTAACTGACGTGGTTACACATTTTAATGTACTTTCTGTGACATTTATTAAATATGGACAAAATGTAAACAAACATGATATATTATAGGTAAAACTATTTTGGGAAAAATGGGCGGGGTTTATGTAACCTATGTGGTCGATGTTGACAAAGAACAGTGACATGTAGTAACACTGGTATGGTCCTTTAAAGATATTTCAGACGAGGTTCGACAGAGAGAATACATATCATTTCATATCATTGTGCACACTAAAATGCCTTTTTAAACCTGATGCTCTAAATTGAGTATCCATTGATCGCACATCTATTTCAACCGATTTACATATATTTTTTTAGATTTAAACATGAGAATACACTCATCCTGCACTCTTACTGTTGCTGTTTATACCATCAAAAAACTGGAATGGCCCGTAATCTGTCAAGATCTAAGAGAGAACAATGAAAAGCAAGGACTCACCGTCATTGCAAAGTGGCCCAGCGTACGATGTCATGCTGCAGTCACAGGTAAAACCCTCCCACTGCTGCAAACAGACTCCTTGATTTGAGCAGGAGTCTTCTTGACATGTAGTGCTGGGACCTGCAGTGAGAGACATTGTGGGGGTGGGAGGGTGCAAATGTTAGGAGCAGATAAAAAGAAACATTTTTACGCTTTTGTCTGGGGCCCAGTGCGTTTACAACAGTAAGCCAGAACAGCATGGTTATCTTTAGACCACATATCTGTGAAACATATTGCATTTTTGAAATGGCCGGGTAGACTGTTGTGCTGAAACGGTGTCACGATTAGTGGTATTAGTAGAAAAAAATTGTAAGACTAGGGTATTGTGGATAGGCTCCCATTCTTTAGCTTCACACTAACAGAAGAAGTTGGATAATTTATGTTGTAAATGGAAGTGAAACTAAACTGGAATCTGTGCTACAAGGTGAAAAGAGCCAAATGTGGAGAGCATGCAGGTGGTGAGGCTAGATGAGTGAGGCAAGGACAGGAGGAGGATTTAAACATAAGAGGGTAGAGTTATGTTTAAGGGCCTTCATCTCAATACTCTTTCTTCAGCAATGTGTCACCGTTCCCTCCTTGCCTCGCGCTGAAACCACATAGGAGGAGAACACCGACTTATGCAAGCTCAGTTCTCCTTCGCTGCACTTCAAACTCGAGGCGAGGAGGGAAGAGTGTGAAAGGATTTACAAATGGAGTATTGAAGTTTAGGTTGGGAGTCAGTAGGAGGGGTTAGAGAGCATGCGGCCAGGCAACCCGGGTGGTGGAGCTGTGGTCGACTCAAGTCAAGCGGTGGTGATGTCACTACTGTGATGAAGTCACTATGGTGGCTAGGAGAGGGCAGGTCACCTCTGACCTTTGACTCTGGATCACTGGGATCCACACAACACTGGACACCACTGGGTAGTTTCAACACACGCACACATACACACTCACTCACGCACTCAAACACACACACAAGCACTCGCACACACATTCTCCCACCCTGTACACGTGTCTCACATGCTCACACAAAGCGATATACCTTGCAAGTCAGCTTTCATCAATGTTACTTTTGTCAGCCCAACAAAAAAGCAAACAAGCAAATTAAGTTAGATGGTTAGTCAATGCACGCAGATGCCTGAGAACTGCTGAGAGAGTGGAACAGAAACAGAAAACACAATGTGCAGAAAGACTGAGGAGATGAGAAGAAAGAGAGTAAAATTTACATCTAGTAGACCAAAAGCTGGGTTAGTGGGTTATCCTAACAACAGAGAGCATGAATCAAATGAAAACTGAAAGAAAAAGCAGTAGGGACGTGGGACCAGGACAGATCAACTGCTGTGCTGCCTGTGTGTCTGCACCTCACCTTCACAGCCTCTCTCTACTTGTCCCATGGTTGCCAAGGCATCAGCCAAAAGGTCAGGGAGACGGCCATTTAGATCAACTGTTGCTAGGCAGCCCTGGAAGCCCTCACGGGAGTGGACCAGCTTTGGCAGGTCTCGGTACATTTCTTTGGAGACACCCCCGATGTACAGGTCACCTGAGGAGTGACACAATGAAAGGCAGCTTCATGAACCAAATAGTGTCATTATTGATTGATCTAGGGTTGATTTTTTTTTTTCAATTAGTTGATTGTTGATTTTTTTAATTCATGAAAGGTAATAAAAATAATGAAAAACATCCATCACAAGTTCTATCCGCCCAAAATCTTTGAATTTGTGGCATATATTTTAGTTTCTAAAGCTAGAAACCAAAATTATTTGATAATTAAAATTGCTGCTAATTAATTTTCTGAAACAGAAAGCAAGGTTGTCATTTTGCGAGATGCTTTCTTACTGAGAGCTAGTCTGAGTCTAGAAAATTGATGCCACTTTCATGTCTTTTTAGCAAAGTTCAAGCTACTGCCAGGAATTGGTTAGCTTACATCTGCACAAAGAGAGGATACAGCCTGCCTGGCTCTTTCTGAGGCAACAAAATACATCTACAAGCACCTCAGACGTTCATTTAGAACCAGTGTGGCACATAACTCAGCCTAAAAAAGCAAATTTTTATTTTAAACTTTGTTTTGGTAAAGATTAAACTAGAACATACATATTAATTAGTGAGCTTTAATGGTTTTTGCAGCTCAGATTTGTAAAACTCATATAAAAGTTCAAGAATTCATCTAACTTGAGCAAGTAAGCCTTAAACTTTTCTTTAACCTACGAATATGGTCATATTTTTCGACTAAATTTGCCTCAGTTTAGAGGTATGTGCACCCCCTTCCTGAAAATCAGCTCTGGAATTAAGTTGTGTTTCTTTGCTTACCCTTCAGGTCAAGGTTTTTGGCACCCATAGTGGTCTGTGTGGTGACTTTGGTGTCGATCTTGACTGTGTGGAGATTGTTGGTGTCTCGGGATATGTGCACATTGTGCCAGTGGTTGTCATTTAGGGGGCTGTTAGAGTTGCCTTTGATCAGGTGTGCTCCGTTGCCCAGATCAGAGATGTAGTGAAGGTAGCTGAAAAAAAGAAACAAGGAAATGAGAGAGAAGGGATTTAAAAATTGAGGACACTTCAGGGCATCATAATCTGTCATCTCAAAACGTAATTAAAGGAATAGAAAAAGAGATGTGCAGTTCTTGTATTTGATATTTCAGCCTCACAGTCAAGAATTTTTTCTTTTTTACCACTACAAATGGCAAAACCGAGCATCCACAGCACTATGAACCTTTTTTTAAAATGCATATTTATTAGTTTATCATTCATTTCTTTTGTTTTAAATTGCTTAATGCAAAGTCAGTGCACTGATGGTAAGTACCACACATGCTTTCCTGCTCACCCTTTAACCAGCTCTATTACTATGAAGTCATTGCCGTCTCCCCTGTTGTAGAGAATAAGGCCGTCGGGGGACGTCGTCTTGAACTGCATGAAGAGATGCATGGAGTAGTAGGCCTGCAGCGTGGGCAGCGTGACAAAACTGGAGCGCGAGCGGAAGGTGACAGGGTCGGCCACGATGCTCTTGTAGCCGATGACGGCGTTGAGCTCACAGTAGTCGATGTCGCCGTTCTTGCAAAGGTCGATGTAGGGCATGCCGTTCAGCGCCAGGCCCTGAAGGTGGCCGATGAAATTGGAGGGAACGGCGGGCATGAAGCGCTTCTCTGTCACAATACCCGTCTCCACATTGTGGAACTCCAACTGGGTGTGGTCGCCCGCCATCTGACCTGGTGGCGGGGGTAAACTTCAAAGGTGAGGGCTATGGAAAGTTGGTTTCTATATGGAACTATTCAGTACCAAAACTAATACTAATCCTAATGCTTATTCCATCCCTTGAACGAACAGTGAAAGACCGTTAGTTATAGATTATTACTAATACCGAATGATCATTTTCACCTTACACGGGTACAGATGGGCTCTAAAAAAGAAATAAAACCCTTAATGTTGGTCTTATAGCATTAAATTAAAAACAGAAATTCATAATATTAAATAATCTACAGAACACAAGCATATATCTACACATAGACTCAGACACAGAGTTCATAGAGTCATTTTTATGGTTAAAAGGTGTGTAAGGAATGTTGCTGTGGTTACCTTCAACAGGCTGCAGGTCATCCACGGTGAGTTTGAGGCTCTTGCCACGCCGGACTACCCTCACTGTGTGCCACTCATTATCATTGAGGCCCGACCCCGCAAAGATGGTCTCTGGGCCTTTACCTACACATAGCCCAGAGCACCATTAACATAATGCACAGGGAGGGGAGGGAGAGAAAGATAGATAGATACAGACAGAGGAGACAGAGATCCAGTGACAGAGACAGAAAAAGAGAAGAAGAATCCAGGCAGGTTGAAATTAAAATTTTAAGGACAGAAAGTGAGGAAATGGAGGGAAGTAGCAGAGGGGAGGGGGAACCATTCATATCCTGGGGAGACAAACACCTCAGAGTCAACACACTCTCTTCAGAGATGGACAGACAGGTCTTTTTGCAGATACGCCCTAAAGATGGATGATGTGACACAAGCAGACAGAAAGATTAACATAAAATGGTGCCTAAGATGGAGACTGTGAGTCACAACAGGCCCACGCTGAGACAATCCATCTGTGGACAGATCACACCACCATGATGACCACCTACTACCCACACATGCACAGACAGCACATTCACACCCCCCTGACTCCTAAACTGCTGTAAAAAACCTCTCGCCCCCGCACATATAACATAGATTAGCCTGCATTTCTACCATTTCTCCACAAGAGTGCAGTACTGCAGAGAGCCTCATGGTGGCACTAGACGCATGGTGGAACATAAGAGAGCTCTCCAAGGTGCTGATGTGCAGCAGAATGAAAGGAGCTGAGCTGTCCTCCCGTGATGTCTCTCTCTGCCCATCTACCACCTCCGATCTTCACATAGTTGACTGCACACATTTGACAGACGGACTGTTCCCAAAACCTCAGTGTCCCTTTCCTCCTGCTCTCTACAAGCACCCCACCAACCTTGAACACGACACCCACTATCCCCCGACAAATACCCACACATACACAAGCGCACACAGATGTACACACCCTCCCCTTCCTCCTCCAAGCCCTGTTGGTTTGAGGAGTGTGAGTGAGTCTGCTGTCGGTGACCTATAGGAGGTAATGATGGGGGAGGTGAGAAGTAAACTGACCCGAACGGATTCTGCTGCAGAAAATGTCAAGCATGTCTACATCACTCAAGGAGGCACGCAGGCGGGCACACACACACACACACACGCACACACACACACACACACACACACACACAGGTAGGTAGGTTGAAAATGAGAGAGACATACAAGCAAGCTGACACACAAGCATAATTAAATGAATATGAGAAGTCAATCAAAATGGATATGGCAGAGAGATGCACGTGTGTGTGTGTGTGTGTGTATGTGTGTGTATTTGCAAAGCTAAAAAAGAGTTCTGTGTGTTCAGAGAGGACACAGGGTTCCCCTGAGGAGACTCAGCTGTGCTCTGGGCATGAGCATCTCATCCTGTTACCATGGATCACTGCCTAACGCTGAGTGAAGGAGAGAATATGTGTATGTCTGTGAGAGTTTCTGCGTGTGTTTGCATATGTAACCAAATACTCAAAGAATGAGCAGATTGATGTGAGAGTGAGGCAGTGATCTGTGTCAACCTGGGAGCAGGGAGAGGCACAAATACACACCAATAAACACACAGATAGTCACACACACACACATGCAGGCACCTATTTTGGGTCAGTGCTAACAGTGCGTTGGGCAGCATGGTGAGCCCGGTTTAATGTGGGGCTGTTTACGATCGCTGTGGCGGTCAGCAGATATTCCACGCTCTGTGCTGTCAAGCCAGGAAACAGAAAACGAAGATAGACAATTCAAACAGGAAGAAAAAAGGGATTGTTTGTTGCAGAGGGAATACAATTCAAACCAAATGACAAGCTACTGGAGATTATAAGAGCAGGATAATGAAAACAAAATGACAAAAAGCGTTCCATATTTCATTAGCTCTAAATAACAAATGGCTTTTCTGCCGGATAAGCCTCAATATCTCCCATGCCGAGGCTTTTATTTGACTGCTGAGTGGACTGTTTCAGTGGCGCCTGGCTGTTTAATACATTTTTTTCCCCTCCCCCCCTCGAATATAAGATGTATAATTTATTGTATGCACACTGTGTGCCAGAAAAGTGGCTGTCTACTGAAATGTTCATTGAGACAACCGGTCTAAAATTGGCCAACAGGCATGCGGAATAGCAACAGCACTGTGTGGCTAGTAGGGTTTCTATGGCAACTGCAGTCGTCCATTTCACCACCTCTCCGCCGTCACAGAGCATTCGTCTCCCTCGCTCACTCGCTCGCTCTCTCTGTGGTCGTGACAGAGACAAACTCCACGTGAGGGAATTAAACTTCATCAGGGATTCAGCTCCACTCACAGCAGCATGAGCACACACACACACTCACACACACACAGATAAGCAGTGGAATACAGAACGCACAGGGCACACAATCAAGCACTAACACACTGAATGAAACATTACCCAAAAATCCCTCATGTACAGTTTAGAGAGAAACAAAAAGCAAACAAAGAAAGCAACCAGACAGACATCGGTATGAAGGTGCAGCAGAGGGAAACCGAGGGATAAAACGCTTTTGTCTCCGGCATGAAGGAGAAGTAATTACCCTGCAGCTCTGAGTTGCATTCATCTACCAGTTAGTAACTACTCTTCGCCTCTTTAGTTCACAGCCTTCAGTTCCCGACACACCTAATTTTACCTGCCTCTTCCTCAGTTTCTGTCCTCTTTCCTCTCCTCTTTCTTTCTTCTCCCTCCTCCCTTCAACCCCCACTGTCCTCTCTTCCGGCTATCCTTCTTCGCTAAAATGGCTGACCTGGAAAACCCTGGCCCTCAGCAAAAATCGCACCATTCCTGTGGTGTAGCTGAACATGCAGACACAAACACGCATATGTGCACCTCCCCTGTCCAACACACACTCGCGCACACACACATATATGCACACAGACGCACGGTGCAAACATGTGTTGAATAAGTGATTACAAACAGATGGAATGACAAGACAGAGAGAGTGAAAAATAGTCAGACAGACAGGAAAAAACACACTACTGAACACACACACACACACACACACACACATTGGGGAGGAAGAGGAAGGGGGAGGGGTTAGGTGAGATGGAGGATCACTTACTGGCTGTACAGTTTATCCTGATACAGTCTGGAGGAAGAGCAGAGCAGAGGGTTAATGCTGCACACACACATACTCCCCACGCCCTGGGGACGCACACATCGACACACCCTGCACGCATAAATGCAAACACGCGCACACTCACTGCTGAGAAAACACACACTCTCCTTTGTCACAGGTCCTCAAACTGGACTGGGTGTTTTCAAATTCATGTGACTTAAGTGACTTTGATTTTCAGCCAACTAAGAGTGACGTTTGAAGCAAAGTTTACATTGAACAGTTACATGTGAAGGAGAGCGATGTGTCCCAGCATGAGCAGTGTGCTGATTGGCTGCTCTGGCCTGAACGACAGTTTCAGTCACCAATCAAAAGCGCCGGGAGACTGAGCTGGGTTATGCGTGTCAGTTGGTCTAATGACATCAAACACATCCCATGATTGTTGTCGCCCATCCAGAGCACAAATCTCCGCAAACATTTGGAAGATTCAGCCCCATTATGATACATTATTTATTTATTTATTTATTCATTTTACCCATGATGCTTTGGTGTGTCGTGTGGCGTCAACCACAGAGAAGACGCGGCTGCAGACAACCAGAGACCAACACATGCACCCCTCTGATAAGCCTATATGTTAGCATGTGAATGTTTTGTGAGTGAGTGTGAATGTAAATGTTTTTAGCAGTTGAGCTGTTTGGGAGAAATGTGCAACTCTGTGAAAGGTGTGTGTGGGGTTCACTATCTGTGTGTGTGTTTGCACAGTTTGGCAGTCTTTGTTTGACTGTTGAAGGCGTTAGGGATGCACAGGTCCACTGGGAGTGAGCAGAGAATGCAGCTTGAGTCTCGACCCTCTGTTCAGCACAAAAACAAGGCCACTAACCTTCAAATGTTTGTGTGTTTGTGTGTATTCAGAGATAAGCTGTATATGCGCCTTGAAGTCAATCAAAAGAGTAAATAAAATCTGCTAAAACCTGTAGAACCTGTCTTTAATATACTGAGTATGAATGGAAGAATTAACAGGATTATCAGGAACAGTTTACTTTCCAGGGATGATATATTATTAATCAACATTTAATGACATTCCTACGCAAGAAATAGCCATGAGGCCAGTGTCAGCTGCATTCCCCTGACAGGCAATTAAAAAAGTGTTTGAGAAGCTACATGTTTGCGGTGCATGTGTGTACCTAGGTTGACAGTGAGTCGGACACGGCCCCCATCCAGCTCCAAACGAAGGGTGTCTGCGGAGTTACGGGATGTGGTTGCCATGAGAACGCCATAGGCCCGCTGGGAGCGAAAGCGTAGCGAGACGTCCTCCGCCTCGGTGTGCATTGCCACAGGCAGCTGCACCTTCATAAACTTACTGCCGTCGTACGAAAGGATAGTCGCATCTGTACAAGACGCCAAGGAGAGAGGAAGAGAGACAGAGGAGAGCGAATGAGAGAGGGAGGGAAGAAGTGGAAGACAGGCGGAGGAAGACGGGAACGATGGTGGAGGAGAGTGAGGTGGGTGGAAACAGAAGAAAACAAAACAAAAAAAAAACGCAGACAAGATTGACAAGGAGAAAACACAAGAGGTGGGAAGAGACAAAGGCATTTTGACGTTGATTGAATCAGATTTAAACATGACGAAGTATGTCCCGCCGTGGCTTCACCCCCTCGCCCCCGTCGCGTCATATTGAACCTCACAACCTGCTTCCTGCAAAATTACCCCATCACTTTCCACCCGTAATTCATCATCCCTCCCTCACAAAAGAGGATGTAAAAATAGCCGCAGCTGGTTGGCCGGCACTATTATCCGGTTAAATCAGAATGCATGGCGATGAGTGTGTTAGCCACCGTTGCTGACATCCCAGACCCTGGAGTCATAATGTAACAAGCTCAGGTGATCCCACTTTAATGTCTTTTGCATACTCATTTACATATTCATAATCTTCTCTTCCAGCTACCTGCTGGGGCCAATCCCCGACTGCTAAACTGTTTACCTCCGAGGACCCTGTTTTTTATTGGCCAATTACAAACACAGCAAACACATTACAAACACTCTCTCCATGTCTGTGTGTCTTTATCTCTGCCTCTCTTCCTTCTTCGTCCTATATCTCTCCATTCCATTCCTCCTTCGTCTTCTCTCCCTTTCGCTCTATCTGTTTCTGTGGGAGACGGTTGGAGCCAAGGCAAAAAAACAAGAGAACAGGAAGAGAGGGAGGCCTCATGAATACTGATGAGCTAAGAGGAGGGAAAGAGAAAGATAGCGTGTGTGTGTGTGTGTGTGTGTGTGTGTGCGTGCATGTCAGAATAAGTGAGTGAATTTAAGTGTGAACAGAGGAGGGTTTAGCAAAGTGAGAGCAGGGGGAGAGAAAATAGGGACAGAGCAAGACAGAGAGAAGGAGGGGAGAAAAGCTCTTGGCTAAAATGTAAATGAACCCTCATTAACTTAAGGAAAAAAAAGAGGTGGTTGGCCTGTTATATCACAGATAACATAACTAACAGACACACACACACCCGCCAGAGCACACACACATTTCTGATAAGGGAGACAGCTGACTAAATTTTTCCCCACCAAGGCACCTGACTCACTACCAGGCAAATAGAGGAGGGAGGGTTGGCCAGAAGGAAGTATGGAGGTCCAATGATGCCAGCAAAGTGCACTGCACACTGACTGTGTTTCATACCAATGCATCATTGGACATATGTAGCAAACGGCAGCTGTGCTGCATTGCTACAGATGCGTGGTCAGTGATGAAAAGGACAAAACCAATGACTGGTCAGTCCATCTTTAAAAAATACTTTAAATACTTTTGAACCACCCTCTGGTTCTTACTAGAGACATAAATCTTTAAAGCATCACCATGTAACTTTGACAAGACCCGTGGCTTCGGAATACGAAATTTAATAATGTACGTTAACATGTCGCACAAAACAGCAATTTTAGGGATCTGGATCAAATTTTACAGATAAAACGTGCACTGGTTTTCCCTCTGATGTCCTACGACTGCTCTGTCTGTCTGCAGCCTTTTATTTAGTGGTGCAGTCCCCAGTGTTGTATTGTAACCATGTAGAAATACTTTGTTACCGTACTTAAGCTGTTTTTATATAC
>JAQLOL010000014.1:6849225-6861037 GCA_029783665.1 Naso thynnoides
AAAATAAGGACAAGTTAGGCATGATTCCAGCCAGGAAGTCAGAAAAGTCATTCACAAAGTCCTTATTGTATTTGGGGGGTCGGTAGATGACAGCGCACAGCAGTCAGAGCGACACACCTCAAATAAAGTCACTTGGAAGCTGGAAAATGAAGATGACACAGCGCACTGCTTGCATTTAAAGTCATTTCCTCCTCCACAGCCCGATGTCAGCGTGGAGTTAAAATACGAAGCGGCAGCTGGCAAAAGTTGGAGAAGAACGCTGCACTCACCAGCACCGATCCAATCCTCTGTCACACAGAGGAAATCCAGGCCATGGGAGCTTAAGAAATCCCCCAGAATAAAAGTTTTATTTGCCAGCGATCTGGCGTTCACCAGGCCAATCCTGACAGGAGCTTGGGCCTGCGGTTCGGCAGGTCGGGGAGCCCGGAGCGGCGTCCTCAAGTTCTGGAGATTCACCCCACGCTGGCGGAGCCGAGGAGAGCTGGGGCGGCGAGGCTGGAATCCCTCATCCAAGCCGGCGACAGGTACCAGGCAGGCGTCGATGGGATCCTGGAAGCGTAGGGGCACAACGAAGGGAAGAGGTAATCCAAGTCCTGTCCGGGAGATGGACGAGGAGCGTGCCAGGCAGGCCTTCAACTTCACCAGCCGACCGCTGCGTTTACCGCAACGACGGAGACGCTTCCGCCGGGGGGGTAGAGCCGAGGCCCTGTAAAGGTGAGTCGGAATTCCCGATAGGCCATGATCAATCGCACCTATATCTCTGACATTATGTCGAAGATCCAAGAGAGCTTGGCGATCATACACTGGCAGAGACTTGATCTCTAAAGGGCCAAGAACTAGAAGCAACAAAAACACCAACCAAAGTGAGGGCAACAGACGACCAGGCACACACACTGGCGCCATCTTGCACTCTCCTCTACCCATCCTAATGTCATCAAATATCTTGTCTTGTCTGAAAAACTGTTCAGATTCCCCCAAATTTCCAGCTACTATAAGATTAAGGCAAATTATAATCAACAGTCTCACTTTTTTAGAAATGAAACCATCATATTTTTGACATATTTATGTGAAAAATGTCTTAGACTATCTGAATAAAATAAGCTTCAAGAGTAAAAAGAAGAAGAAGAGCAGGGCAGAATTAAAGGAAAGGAAAGGAGGGTGGAAAAAAAATGCGAGGAGCTAGTATGGGAAAACCAGCTGCAGATATTAATAACTTTGGAAGCTATAGGTGGAGTGGGAATAGGCGAAAATGTAAAGATAGAGGGTGATTGGCATTAGACTTTGATGGCTATCATTAAACTGCTGCTCTAATGAATAAAGCAGTCCGTGGGGAAGCAGCAGGGAGAGAGAGAGAGTGAATAACTGATCTGATGGTTGCAGCTACTGGGACCAGCTGCAGCCGTGGTGACGATCAAACACACACCAATTTCTCTTTGTGTTTGTGTGCATTTGGCGAGTGTATGTGCATGTGTGTCTCTCATGTGGCTTTGTCTCTTCTCGTGGGTCTCCTCCTCAACGTTTCACACAGTAATTTGTCATTTCCATGGCAACACGGTGTTACACAGGCTACGGCAAACATGTGTGTTTGTGCATGTGTGTTTCAGGGAGAGAGAGGAAGAGAGATGGGGAAGGAGGGCAAAAGAGAGAAAGAGTGATTGAGTGAACAGTACATTATCATGGACAGCTGTACTGAATCAAAATGGCGGATGGAGGCTGGGAGCACATCAGGGGAGCCTACATTATACAGCACCTGATAGAAGGAGCAGGGTGGAAAAGATGCAGGGTGGAGAAAAAGGGGAGCGACGCATGGAGGGGATTTAAAACAAGGCGGAATAAAAGAGGGAGATGGATGGACTAATTGAAATGGGTGACACAGAATGGAAGAGAGGGGAGAAGGAAGCAGAGGGACAGAAAGAGACACAAGGAAAGGGAGTGGCAGAGAGCGAGGGACGGGTGGCTGGAGAGAGCGAAAAAGAGAAAAATGCTGGTGTATCTAAATCCTAGTGTAGCAAGCCTCAATCATGGCAGCCCTGTCATTCTGGAGATAGCACACTGCAATTCCCCTGCACCTCGTTTTTAGCCCACCATGCAGTTCTGCTATCAGCTCCTCTCAGACTGTCCACACACGCAAATGCACACGCACGCAGCAGAAACTCAAACACCCTGCATGGAGGCATCCCTCCTTAATAACATACAGGTGGATTAACTACACACTCATCCAGTATACAAATAGATGACCAGTGCGGAAAATGCATGCAAATGTATGCTAACATATGCATAGTCTCTATATTAAGTTAAAGTGTGAAAATCTATAAAGCCAACTTCGGTAAAGGCTACGACTGCCTTTCCATCTCTGCTCAGTGATATAGAGCACGAGGCTTTGAAACCGATTGGGTTATCACATCACTGCCAGGGGAGCAATACTGTAGAGGAGGATATTACTGTCAGTACACAAGTGACAGATTGGTGGTCTGCAACGTTGGGCTCTTATTCCTCTTTCTGTTGTTGCTGTTTTTAAATTGATGGCATTTATTCCCAACATGAGAAATACTGTTTTAAAAAATGTGACACCAGTTTGGACAAAGGCGCTGCTGGCCAAGAAGTAAACTAGCGCAGAAACGATCAATCAGTTGATCAACGGAAAAAAAATAACGGACAATTTTGATGACTGTTTTATTGTTTCAGTCATCTGTCAATCATATGCACTTCTTTTCTGTTTTTTGAATATCTTCTGGTTTTAAAAATGTCAGGTTTTCCTGATAAATTATTCAACGGTTGATTGATTGATTAACCTTTTTGTCTGTTAACATAAAACAGTGAAAAACGCCCACTGCAATATCATCAAGTGTCTTGTTTTGTCTGAAAAAAAAAAACAACAGTTCAAATTTTGAAATAATTATAAGATTAAGACAATTGAAACCAACAATAGAACCTGAAACCAGTTAAATTTTAGGCCTTTCTGTGTGAAAAATGTCTTAAATAATTACCATCTTTCACTTTCTGTTAAATGAGTGTTTGATTAGTAGAGTGGTGACGGGATGATGTATTTTTGTAGGCCAATAAGGAAGTTAGCATCACACTGGATCCCTCAGCAAAAAGCTTTTGGGATTTTGGATAACCGCCAAAAATAAGCTCTGTGACGAACACAAGTTTATGATACTTACACGTTTTGTTCAGCATGATCATCTTCACAGATAAACACCATGTTTGTGGTCGTTTTGAAGTGTATCACCAGAGGCAAAAAGCTACAGTTAGGCTATAAACGAACTACATGGTGGTCACATGACTGAAATGTCACCACCCTGAAGCGTTCAACTTTGCGCTAACTTTTCTACAAGACTGGGATTTAACTGGCATATTTCATGTTGCAGAACAAAACGTCTGAATAGCTCTAGACTGTGTTAACCACAGACCTTATTTCAGGCATTTTACCAAAAACCCATTCAAAATTCACATAGGCTTTACGCCAAAGAAGCCAAAAGTGCAAATATGAAAACTAACCTCTGGGTTTTAGGACTCATTACTTCACCACTCTGTAGCCTATTCATTGCAGCTCTAATTGACTAATTACAATTATGGTCGACACAATAATCTGTAGTGAAAGAATCTTTAGCTGCAGCCCCGTTGAAATTTAATAGTTTTGTCTACACATAAAATTTATGTATCACGTGATATAAGTAAAGCACTCAAATGTTGGCAAAATCCAAAATTATTTAAAATGCAGTGATTTAAGCATGCTTCAGTAATAGTAAAGTATACTGAAGTTAAGACTGCTATTGAGAAGATATGGTGAGAACTTTTTGGAGAGTATTTCAAAATGAAAAGACACAAATAGAACTTAACTAAATATCTTATATTAATCCCTTTGAATTTCATTTTAAGAAAAACCCATGAACAGCACACTTCCTGCCATTACGTTCAATCTTTTATTACTTGTCCCTTTTTGTCTCTTTTATCTATGCTCATCTCTCTCTCTCTCTTTCTCTCTCTCTCTCTGTCTGTCTGTAGCTTGAATTTGGCCTTCTCTCTGGTACCCAGGGAGACCAGCTTGTTTCCATGACAATGTCTGCAGGCAGAACAGTGTATTTGTCTTAAGCTGGATAAGATCAGAGTCAGTTTCATGCGTGTTAGACATACACACACACACACACACACTTATACACACATGGGCACAGGTGTGCACACCAACACACGTATACACCAATGCATGTGCGCAGAGAGGGGACCACGGAGCGCTGGAAGGCACACACTCAGAAGATGAGCATATGTGCATAAAGGCATTCAAACTGATTTAAAACAATGGAGTTAAATATACCCGCACACAAGTGATGCTGCTCGGATTTGCATCAATGTAGATGCACACACATACTGCAGTGTCTCACACACACACACACACACACACACACCTAATGACACCCCTTACAGCAGGTTGTTAACAAATAACAAGAGCATAAAGACCTCTTTTCATAAAGGTAATGAAATGTGTTTTTAATGAATGCTGTGGCTATTTCAGTTGTTGTAGTTGTGCCAGACAAGTACCAGGAGTAAATCAGTGTTTGCGTGTGGGTGTGGAATGCCTGTGAGCGCAAGCGTGTGTGTACGCTTGTTCTTGTTTTGGCAAACTGCAAAGAAATGAACTTCAAATGCCAGATGGGGTACTGAAGTGAATCGCCAATTGGGCCACTACCCTCAGCACCCGCCCAGACACAATGGAAATTACTAGAACAGGTAGGAGACAATTGGAGCACAGACGAGCCTGTTTCGTTCTAAAAAGGGAGTGTGTGTGTGTGTGTGTGTGTTTGAGGTATCTGCATCACTGATGAATACCATCCTGAGTGATGGGAGACTGTGTCTTGTCGGGGAGCCCAAGGAGAGATGCAGCGCCCCTGCTGAGAAACGCTGCAGTCTTATCTCCCTTCCTGTCTCCCTCTGCGTCTCCGACCTTCTCTTTCCAACTCTCTTTTCCCACTTTCTGAACGCGCTCGTATCTTTCCTCACCATCACTTTTCTTCACTCCTTTACCCTATCCCGCCCAACACCTCCCCCCGCCCTCCCTCACGCAGCCTCCGCTCTATCTTTCTCCTTCATCCTCTGTAAACGGAGAGTCCGTTTGATGTCTTTATTTTTAGGCGATTACAGGGTGCATCGGCTTTGTGTGTTCCCCATTAGTGTTGCAGCAAATGTTTCGAAAATGTTAATGTGAAGACTTATTAACGGGACGGTAATTGCATACAATTACCAATAAATGTACACATTTACATGTGGGATTGCTACACATTTCCCATGGTGAATTCGGTAACTATGCATCTCCCTGATAATGTGGGGGAAGAACTCTGTATGCGCTGCTGCGACTTCATTACAACTACTGCATGGGTGTTAAGCATTAATGAGCGCTGTAGTAAAGTACTGTATTGGGTGTTGGTAGCAGAGAATAGAGGCAGAATTAGTCGCATTAGTAGAGAGGGAAAAATATCTCGAAAAATTTCGCATTTGCAGATAAAAACTTTCTTCCAATTGCTTCAGTGCTGCGGAAAGCAAGAGTAGACATAACTTAGTTTTAACAGATTTTAACAGTTCTGTTTTCTCACAGCTCAACTGTGGCCATCAGGAGCCAAATTCATACCAGTCATCAGGCAGGAAGCCAATCGACAGACACTTGCCTCTCAGCACCAAATGGCTACTTTGGTGCTGGGAGGCGAGTGCTTTTTTGATTAATATTTACGTAATGTTATAGTGTTTTTCTTCATGGGTTTCAGGATTTTGCAGATCTTACTAGAGAGCTAAGAAATTTGCAAATGCTGATTTTAGAAGCTTAATATTTCTATAATACAATGACAAAAACCTAAGTTGATCTATTACACCAACATAGTGGAACTTATACTAGGGCTGCAAATAACAGATACATTCAATTAAATGATTAATTAAATGTGTAAGGATAAAGTGTAAAACACCCATCCCAAGTTGTCAGAGTCCATGGTGTAGTCTTCAAGTGACCAACAAAGGGTCATCAGGCCAAAACCAAAAGATATTTTTTTATTTTATCTTCTCTTGTAAAGAGCTTATCGTATGAGTGACATAAAGTCAAAAAATGTTAAATGCAAGCCTATTATTTCAAAAAAGATCCAAGGCTAACTGCAGAGTTAAAATTTGTCATTCTTTCTTTCTTTCTTTCTTTCTTTCTTTCTGTAACATCACAATATCAAATTAAAATGACCCACGGTTACAACCAACATAGGTCTTCATCAAGGTCATTGTCAGCAGCTGACTCTAATGAGCTAAAAGGTGGGAAGGTTCTTTATTAACTTGCAAGTCTATTGTGGCTGTTAGCGCCGCATTATATTCATCTTCTTTTTGATCATTAAGATTTATCCTCTTTCCATCTTCTCTCTCCTCCTCTTCCTTCTGTCTCCCACAAATTGATAATGTATCACTTCATTGTTTTTGACCAATAGGCTTTCACTCTAAAAGAGAGCCACCCACCACTTAACTCATGGGTGGAGCACATTACAGGTTTATCAGCCACTGCTAACAGTGACCCTGTTGAAGACCTATCTTCGGCATTTGAAATTCATATAAAAACATTTTAATTCTGCACAAATCCTACAGTCTGCCTCGGATCATTTTGGAAGAAGATTTGCCTTTGACATACTCATTGAGAGCTTGTTCCACCAATGCAATGAGACCTTTCCAAGATAAACACAATATACCTGATCGCCAGATAAACTCAGCAGCATTTCTACTCCATTGTCTTCAAAGGATTTTTTTTTTTTTTACAATACTAGAGCTGCTACCAATAATCAGTTACCTAATTAGTCAACTGACAATCTATCAGCAACCTTGTTTTAGATGTAAATGTTTATCCTTTCCTTTGTCGTACACGATAAATAAGGAATATTTTGAGATTTACTGCAAGAGAGTTGGAGATTTTTTTCTCAGAGAAAACTATAAAGGATTGTTTTCACTTCATTCTGCCATTTAATAAACAAAACAGTACATTCAAGAAACAAAAGGCAGATTAAAATAGAAAAGCAGGAGGGGCTTATTTGGAACTGGTGAATGTTTGATATTTTTTGCCTCAGAAGTAACTTATATAATTTACCTATTATTAAAATTGTTCTGGATTTATTCTAAATGAATAATAGTTTAACAATGAACTCATTTTTTCAGCCCTACTGAATAAGATAACCAGAGAAATTACAGAGGCAAAACTAAAGTGACAAAAACACATTTTTATATTTAGGGTTTTTTTTTTTATTTGGCCTTCATTTTATGAAAGAAATTATCATTCTTTGTGTGATTTATTATTAGGATACTGAGATGATGATGAGTAAGAGGTAGGAGACATGCTGTACTTTGCTGGTACTGACGGGTTCCTCTTGTCTTGGCGTCTGCTACCACTCCCAACCCCACATATGGTAGAGTCAGCAAGGAGCTCATCCTCTGCGCGAGTGTGTGTGTGTGTGTGGTTTTTTGTGGGAAAAGCACGCACATGTGTATGTGCAGGAAACACAGCGAGGGAGGTGGAGGGACAAAAACAAAGGAGACCATTTAAAGAGAAAATCCACAGAGTATGACACTGAACGTGTGTGTGTGTGTGTGTGTGTCCATCTGTGTGTTTTCGCCATAAGACAATGTGTTAAAATGAGCTGCTTTGATTGCCGACGCTTTATGAGTCACAAGTGATGACTCACAATCCACCTCCCCAAAAGCACACGCGCTCATGCACTCACGCAAGACACACACACACACACACACACACACACACACACACACACACACATACAAACATACAGACACACACACACCTCACTCCCTCTCCGGTCTTCATCCACTGACCGTGAAGAATATGTGCAGGCAGCCTTACTCATGCATATTTACACTGAACACACACACTCACTCACCTACTCCGCGGGCACTCTCTACAGGTTATTGTGTGCGAGTGTGTGTCTGTTTGTCCGTCCGTTCATGTAAGCGCGTGTGTGTAAAGGTCACTTCAAGTGAGGCTGACCACTTGGTTATGCCGTGCACAGATTGACAGATTGATATCGAGAACATTTGTATGTCGCAGACAAACGCCTGACAGCTGAAGAGCTAAATAAATAAATAAATATCATAAATAAGCATACCCGCCAATTACATCCAAGAGCCACTCCTCGATCCTATTCAGAGCCTATAATCACTCATTCATCCAGAACCCTTCACGGTCTATTCTTGGCCAGACACAAGGAAGAGAAAGGGCAAAATCTGCTACTTGGCTTTAAGCACATTTTCCATCCAGATTATTGCTGCTCAATACTTTGCAAAAAAAGAAAAAAGGAAAAAAAAAAATCCATTTCCCCCTCTTCCTTTGGCTGCTCGATACTTATGAAAATCCAATTTGGCTCCCTCCTTTCTTTCTTCCCTCCACAATTCCTGCATTTTCACCCACTCAAAGTGATTAGTGATCTGTGGGTATCATTTCCAGTGAGAATGATAGCTGTGTTTTATGGAGGAGGGTAAAGGTCCAGGGCTCCCCATCAGGGCTGATGTCCCCTCGCAGAATGACTGGGCTGGGAGGGCAGACAGGAGCACCGCTGTCCCTTTGCAGATACAGCCAGTTGCTCTACATCACAGGAGAGAAGACGACTCACTTTATCTCTCCCTCGCTTCCTCTTTCCCTCACTGCTCCCTCTATCTTTCGTTCCTTTAGCTCTCCTCTCGCAGGCAGAGTCGCTTTTTCTCAATTTCTCCAGCACAGACGTGCACACACAGGCAGACGCACATGCCATATATCTTTCTAAGACACCCCCTCCCCGCACCCAATCTCCCCCCTCAAAGAAACTCATTTCAGCTTTGCAGGCTCCTCAAAAAGCCTCTTTACGCTGAGCTAACCTAAGCTAGGCTCGTCTGCACCATTTGACAGCCTTTACATCTAAGTATGCAGAGCGAAAAGACACTCACACAAACACACGCGCACACACAGCTTTTCTATGTGTATAGTTTCAGAAAGAGCCTTCAAAGGTGAAAAAAAAAAGTGAAAGAGAAAAAAATCAGCCATGGTTCTACTTTCGCCCTATCACAATCCAAACATCCGTAACAGTAAGGGCATCCACCATACACAATACACTGAATACATTGTGTAATAATGCTGGAAACATATGTTAATACACGTCAGTCCTTAAGTAGCTGATTTAAAATGCCGAGCATAAGCCAGATGAAGCAATTAAATTTTCACTGCCACCTGGATGATTCACGGCAGACATTTTAAGGCAGAGAAACTCCGGCACTGTGAGCTTACTGAGCAATCAAAACGGAGGGAAAATGCTACGATAGAAATATACTTGTCAAAACAGAAAAATCTCACTGTGAAGGATCGTTAAAGACATAATTTGTGCTCTATTCAAGGTATTTCCAGCCACCAGATTGGTTGGACATTTTATTAAACAGCATATTCTCTGAATACACTGCGGCCCTGTCACACAGCCGTCATCATGTCCTCTCTTATCCAATCAAAGAGCACAATAGACGCAGATCAGCCTGTCACGGTCGGGCCTGTCTTCATGTGGGTCAATCAGTGTATTCATCAGCGTCATGCAGAGCCGGCCGATCTAGCAGCACCTACCTTCAGATTTTCAAAAGCACCTCAGGCCGGAGCTCCTATTCAATCGCCCGCATGCATGCACATATGCACGCTCACACACACATGCATCGACAGCTTACCTTACCAAAAGAAAAGAAACATTCCCGTTTTAAAGCAACCGTAAATAAGAGCTCGAGGCTGACTCTAAAGGTCTGCATTTACATACATACAGGAGCCTGTGGATACATTCAACTCCAAAACCATCCAGAACAGCCCATTAGCCACACACATGAAAAAAAATCAGGGGGAGGTACCTCTGAGCTTTCCTAAATTCACAGAGGGTGTCCCAAACAGTGAGAAAGAGGGCAGCAACAAAGAGAGGAAAAAGAAGAAAGAGGGCAAGAAGAGAGAGGCGGCATTGTGAGTTTTGTTCATCAGTGAACAATTTTCAAAAAGGCAGAGCAGAGGCACTTGTTTTTGGGCTGTGTTCAGACACACTGCACACCTTGGAGGGGGGGTGGTTAAGGTATAACAGCATTGCTATCATACACGGAACATCTGTTCAAAATCACATGTGCTCACCAAAGTGTGAGCAGGAGCCCATGTGAGGACCAGCAGTGGCAGAGCGAGACATGCTGGAAGCCGATGAAAAGCCACGGATGAATGTGGATGAGTGTTCCTGTGAAAACTGCCACAGTCATCGATTCAAACCGTAATGTAAAAGCACACATGCACACAGATGCTTCGTGCACTCGCACACACACCGACACACTCAACGCTCCCCTTACCTCAATCACACCCTTACACACAGATGAGAGAAAATGAAATGAGGTGGAAGAGTAAAGGCAAATTCAAACCATCCATGGAGTCAGTCGGTCACTCAACCCTCGGCTCCATTTTCATGATGAGGAGCCCTGCCAAATCTAACCCAGCCAAGCACCGTCAAGCCACAGCCGGCTACACCCTCCCATCACCCCCCTCCCTCATAAGCAGCCATGATTATAGCGAATATCACAGCAGAAGTTGCTCTCAGGCTCTTCATTCTCTTTAAAAATCACAGTGAAAACTCAGCTTTAAGGCCATATTTCATATATTACTATTTAATTGTTCCACTTCAAAGGCCCGAGTCATCTTTTTCAGTTTAAATTAAAACTGAAATTCCTGATGAGATCAAATGGGGCCGTTTTAAAATGAAGAAATCTCAATTACAGAGAAAAACTGACCTTAGTTCAGTGCCCAAAGAGACAACTTCCTCCCGCGCCAGGTGGTGATGAAGTGGGGGGGAGGGGGGATACGGGGAGTTGTGAGTGTGGGAGTGAGGAGATAGGAGTTGATGGTATAGCAGAGGACAACAGGAAGTGAGGTAAGAGGAGGCCATACCTTGGTCGCCAATCATCAGGTGTGCCAGACCTTAAAGGAAGACAAGAGCACAGTCAGCACAGTAAAGGTTCATGGGGCGTGAAGTGTGTGTGTGCATATCTGCGTATGTGCATATATGTGTTTCTGTGATGCAGGAGTTTGTCAAAGACATGCTGTGAAGGATAAAATGCTCTGTGTGCATGTAGGTGTGTACGATTCCTCTAAATTTCCAAACGTCTAAAAAAAAAACTTGCTTTGCTTTGAAGACACTTACTCATCCTAGGCAGCGATCCTATGCACAAACAGGTACGCACACAGACGTTTGCACACAGCTATGATCTAGGTCACATTGAGTACAGTATCTCTGTGTCTATGTCTCTGTGACCTTGAGGTCAGAGCCACTTAGTATGATTACACATGGTATGTAGAACTTACCAGATGTCTGCAACCAAATCCTACATACCCACACAGACCAACACACATTTACGCTGGCTACCTTGTGCTTTATTCCCACCAGAGAAAAAGTCAAGAAAACATGAGAGAAGAATGTAAAGGACAAGACAGATGTGGAAAAGATATAAATGGGTACAGAGAGGGCGGCTGGAGAACATGAAGTAATGATACAGCTACAGAAATGTGTATTTAAAAAAATGCTGAATAAATATGAGAACATGGGAGAGAGGGAATCAGATAAAGAAGCAGAGAAAGAGCAGAAAGAGAAACTTAAACACAGACATAGATAGAGAGATAGATAGACAGACAGATAGATGGACAGATAGACAGACAGATAGATAGAAAGATAGATAGATAGATAGGTAGACACATAGATAGATAGATAGATAGATAGATAGATAGATAGATAGATAGATAGATAGATAGATAGATAGATAGATA
>JAQLOL010000014.1:6891723-6910960 GCA_029783665.1 Naso thynnoides
CCGGGTGGTGACACTGGTGGAGGATCCTGAGGTGAGACATATCACTCCTGTCACCCCTCTTAACTTGATGGCACCATTGCTTTGTAACAAAACTAAAAGGAATGACAATTTTAAACATATTCTCCCCCTTGCCTGTTACATCTTGGATAATTTTTTTGGTCCATAAAAGGTTGAAAAATAGAAAATATGTCTGTCCTAAGTTTTCTGAGAGTCTGGGGTGAAGTCTTCTGAGGTTTTGTTTGGTTTGGCCACAGCACCATTTCATCATTTAATAACTAAAATATGAAGCAGAGAATATTCACATTGAAGAAAGGGTGACATGAAAATGATGGCATTTTGCTTAATAAATGGCTAAATAAATTAACTGATTGTCAGAATTGCTGTAGATTAATTTCCTGTTCAATATTAATAAACTATCTTATTATACAAGTTTACTAAAAGAAAATTAGTGGCTGTTTAATTTCCTCTTGCCTGATAAATTTTTGCAGTTCTCCATTGATATGTCACATACAGTGCACACAGTACATAGAAATCCTGTAGACAACATGAATGTTCAAATGTACACACTTCATCCACCCTTCTATTTGAACTTGTCTAATTACAGATTGGCATCCAATTAAAAATAATATAAATCTTTATGACATTAATTATGGTGTCACTGTAGTAGTAAAAGCGATATTTTTTATGAGAAGACGGATTGTGTTCATCGGAAAAGCAAACAAGCCCCATTTTATCTACACAGTAACAACAGATTACCCCTCCGAGGGTCATAACTTACCCCTATTGTTATTTCTAACTGTCTGAATGGGTGTAATTTAGAGAAACATACAGTTTGCGGGCCAGTTAACTAAGATAAGAAGACTAGATTGGAGCACCGAGTTTTCAAGGAATATTCACGCAGAGACTGTTTTTCCAAACTCCGTCCAAGGCACAAACAGTACGGGTGATGAAGAACTCACATTTGGACGGTCAAAGGGTTAAAGAGATTTTATGTAATGGCATACATGCAAGACATGAGACAAGGCACTCGCTGTACAAGTTAAACTAGAGTGTGTACTGCTCAGAAAAAGAGATTGCATCTTATACAGTAGAAACAAAGACATGACAGTGTGTTGTAGTTTGACCTTGGATGAGTGATAATTTGTTGCAGATGGTGGTAAAGAGATGGAGAGATACAGAATGCGTCCCGAATCTAGCGAGTGCATGGCGAGCCTCTAGAAAGCATGTATTTAGAGGTGACTTATGAGCAATGTGACTGATAAGGTTCATAATTTTTCCACAGCAGTGAACACAAACAGTATGTCAATACAAGTAATGGTGGGAAGATCATTCTGCTATTTTTTAAATTTTATTTTGCTATTTCTATGTAGATTTTATCACTGTGTCCAAACGACATATTGTCTTTTTTGTCACTCCATCCCTTCAGGGGTGCGTTTGGGGCGTCGCCTACAAGCTGCCGAAAGGCCGGGAGCAGGAAGTGAAGAGCTACCTTGACTACCGAGAAAAAGGTGGTTATCAGGTCATAACGGTGACCTTTTACCCCCGTCCGCCACACACTCCACCGCCCAACCAGACACTGCTGTACATCGGCTCTAAGGACAATCCAGATTACCTTGGCCCCGCCCCTCTGGAGGAGATAGCCAACCAGATCGTCAGCTCTACTGGTCCAAGTGGGCAAAATACGGAGTACCTGTTTCAGCTGGCGGATGCTGTGAGGACAATTCTGCCTGAGGACTCAGACACACACTTGTTTTCTCTGGAAGCTTTAGTGAGGGAAAGAGTACACAATGGGTAGAAACACATATACACACTGAAACAGGTTGATTGTTATTAAATAATGAAGTCAACTTGATCAATAGTATAAAACATACTAGGCTTGATTTGTCACATTATCTCAGGGTTTAAGGTACATTTGGGGCCAATCAAGATATTTGTCGGATACGGAAAATATGTTGACGAGGTCTGTTTTTGTCAGTGAGTGTAGCACTGTAAAAAATTAAGAAAATACACTTACACTGAAAATACTCTGAAAACTTTGTTTTAAATGATTATTCCTGTATGAAATATTCATTACTAAGTAAGCAACAGCTAAAGAAAAAGACATCCAAAAGTTTAATTCTCAGAAACTTGCTTCAACTGGGCTAGGACTGATGACAACATTGCAAACGTTTGATTTAAATGTTGCTAAACCATGATTGGTGCTTTAGTGTATGTGTCATTGTCTTTTCCAGCTGAGCCCTGCCCCCTTCAAGCTAGTGTGAAAGCACAGAGAAAAACAACATGGGAAAAACTCTCTCAAGAGAATTAACCAAAGATGTAGGGATGAGAAAAATTTGGGGGTTCAGTACAAAAACCTGATTGGGAAATTATGTTTTTGCTAATGTTAGCATTTGGTTTAAAGCACTTCTATGCCTGAATGTAGCCTAACAGAGCTGCTAGCATGACTGTAGAGTTCTAGTCTTGTTACTCTGGTTACATCACTGCATTTCCATTTAATGTAGTAGAACAGGTTTGTAATGAGAAGATCATCAGTTGATTAAAATAATAGTGTTGTTTTTAATCTCTACAGCCAATCCTGAATATTAGGTTTAGGGACATCATCATCTGTCATGCCCAAAAAACATTTTTTAGAAGACATTATCATGACTTTTTCATTTTTAATTGTCTTTCCAGGTAATGCCCTCCATCTCGTCCTGATTTGAAAACCAAATATCAGGGCAGGTTCCATCATCATACTACTGTAATCACACTATTACAGGGTGCAGCCACATAAGCAAATCTTATTTATTAGACTGTACTGTACTTACCAGTTATGCTGCTTCTTTATTGATCAGCGTGCGTCACAGCACAGAGAACATATCAAAGTCAACAGCACTGCAAAATAAAAATGGTGACAGCTCTATCTGCGATCCTGTCTTTCTTGAACACACGCATACACACAGCTGCGTCCAGCTTACAGAGTTTCATGGCCTTGGTCTGTAGAAGCATCTGTACAACGAAACGCTTTTCGGCACAAAGCTAAAAAAAAAAAAAAAATGAGTGCAGGAAGACACATCTGATCTTCACTGAGCTCTGTCACGCTGCAGAACATAATCTGCTGTTATGTGCTATGTGATACGGATGCCCGCAGATAAAACTGTAGGTAGTTTACACATCACTCAACCCGGCACACACACCATGCTACGCTCACTCTCTCTCTGCAATGAAATACATCTCTCTCAACAAATAATGCAGTGCTTTTATTTATAGGAAACAACAGCGAATTCTCGGTTTTGAGCTATTGTTTAGTACAACAGTGGATTGTATGGGAATGTTTTATATTGTATAACTGCTTATAAGTGTTTAATACATTTATATCAATCACATTATTTATAGCATACAGATGTATATAAATATTAAGTAATATATATTATTTATATATATATATATATATATTATACAGCATTAGAAACATTATTACATTACATAGTGTTGGATTAAGTTTTAACTACAGAAATACCATAAGTGTTTGCAGTATGTAAAGCCATTAAAGGACCATATCAGTGTTACTACATGTTATTGTCCTTTGTCAACATTGGATACATAGGTTACAAAAACCCCACTGAATTTCCCCAAAATAGCTTTCTCTATGAGATTACACATTTGCTTACATTTTGTCCATAAAATGTAAGCAAATATTGTCCATATTCAATAAACATTACAGAAAGTATCTGAAAATGAAAATGTCTTAGCGATGCACGTTAATACGTCGCACAAAACAGCAATTTTGGCAAAACCGGGTCATATTTTGGGAGATAATGTCCTACAACCGCTCTGCCTCAACTCTGTGATTCACGGAGGTTCCTGAAAGCAACATGTAGGCTGCCTGCAGACCGAAGCTGCAGGTGCCGCACCGGGTCGCTGCTGGTGACAGAGGCTGCAGACAGACAGACAGAGCAGTCGTAGGACATCAGAGGGTATTTTCTCTGTAAAATATGACCCGATTTTACTAAAACTCTGTTTTGCGCGACATATTAACATGCATCGTTAAGTTTCATTTCTCGAAGCAGTGGTCGCGGTCGAACTTACATATTGTTGCTTTAAAAAGAACTTCTGTGTCAAAATCCATCTTCACGCTAATATTTAAGCAAGCGAGGCAGCACTTGTAAGGAACTATTTTTCTAGGCGTATTAACTTTCCTCTCCATGGTTCCCAGCTCCTCTCTCTCTCACTCTGCCCGTCTAAACCATTTCTTCCTCTGCACAATCTGGCTTGTGCCAATACAGCGCCACAACTTCATCCAGGTCATCATCTTATTCATAGTCAGGCATGTTGTCAAGTTGTCGTTTAGCCGAGCAGTTCCTCAATAACATCTTTACGTGTCATTACCACCTCCTTACTATACATTTCAAACAGAGCCAATCAGAGACTCTTCTCTCAGAGCAATGTTTCTTGCATGGAAGGCCCTTATTGAGTGAAGCATACAACTGCTTTTGAACTTTACGTTAGTGGCTATCTCCACCACAGCCAACAGGACCACCTAGGCCAAAAAAAAAAACAAAAACCTGAACCCAAAGACTGATTCTAGTGTGGAAAGCAGTGCTAAATTCATACCAATGCGCCAATTTGAGCGGCTTGTATGCCACTAATACAGCGTTTTTTTTACCAAATGAATGCAGACGCTCTCTCTAGAAGGGTGAATTACCTCTATCTAGCAACTTTCATGAGTCCTAGAGTGTTTCTATACCCTGTTTCTACATGAATGGCAGTGAATGGGGTTTAGAAATTCAGTTTGAGATCTGCTTAAGTAAACACATGGTTGAATTTTACCAGTTGTAGAAAATAGAGACGATCTTTGGTAAAGTGAAAAAATCAAAAACAGACTGATATGGTCCTTTAATGCATTTTTATGTGAATTTAACATATATGATCATATGTATGTGTTTTAAGCGTATTTCATATGTTATATATAATAAATTTTTACTTTTGACCTTTAAAATCTTTTAAAAGTAGGTAGACATAAAATGTAATAAGAAACTGTGATCTGAAAAGATACAGATACAGAATAAAATCAGTTGTTGTGTATTTTCTACAAAAACAAGATATACCAAAGTGGTCGTTATCTCTAAAGTAAAATGGCCACCTTTGGGGCTGCTGAGCCTCTTGGTGAGACAAAATAAATACACCAAGAATATTAAATATTTGAAACTGTTTGGCCCAAGACTCTACTGGGTTTACTGAAGGCCAGCAGTGGCATGTGAGGTTTCAGAGGCAGGGCTCTCAGCCACTGCAACAACAGCAGACATTATTTTAACAGGCTGCACAGAGGACTTAAAGTTCACAGTTCTGGAAAGAGTACTATAATTAATTCGGTCAGTCAGTCTGTACAGGACCTGGCGAGGCAGCTGGCCGTTTAGGCGTAGTAACAGGGTGACACCAGCAGGTCTGTGAGCACGAGCAGCTGGTCGTCGGTGAAGCACTGCCGATGCTCCTGCCAGTTATCGTGGTGAGTACGCCTGAACTCCGACAGGGTCCTCTTAACCGTCATCTTGGGACAAAAAAATACGATCGTTATAAGTAATATTAATGTATTTCATTTATTGGTGCCTTTTAAAGCACCCAAGAACACATTACAGTACATATCATTTCTGACACCAAGGAAAAAAATACAAATGATCATGTGTGAATGACGAACATAATAAAAACACCACAAATTGATAGAAACTAGGTTCAAAATGCAGCACACGCATTTTTAAACATCCCAAACAGCAGTGGTGGAATGTAACTAAGTACATTTACTCAGGTACTGAAAAAAATTCACAAATTCAGAAATCAGGGACAAAAATATTTAGGCCTACTATAAATTTTGACAGTAAATACAACTATTATATTTTTAGAATATTTCCAGAATATTTCAGAGTTTTGTTGAGTCATTATTTGGTGTTGAGTTCTTTAGTAATCACAGTACATAGAGCGCAGAACTAAAGAAGTACATCACAGCACAACTGACGTTCTTCTGTTACCGGTGCAAATAAGGATTTCTACCCTTTAAAAAAACAAGCTAGAACACATAATTCAGGGCCACTTTTTTTTTTTACAAGATGTCTCTGATTCATTTTTTTTCAAAACTTGTAAAGACAGTCCTATCAGCCTCCTCTATGATTTAGAGGTGCTTGTTTTCTCACTGAATACTTTAACATTCCCTCACTAGAGTGAAACATGTACATTTTAAAGTGGTTGTGTTTGCATCTCAAAATCGGGACATTTCCATTAAACTCTGCAATAAACTCTGGCAATAAAAGGGATCTTGATAGTTCTTTCTGTTGCTTTATTTGTTTTGAGGAGTGAAGAAAGTTAAGAGCTCATAACAGCTGCTATCTATTCTTACAATGAGAGCCACACTCAAGTTTAACAGTGGAACTAGAACAAGCCTAATATGACTTGCAAAGTAATAGCTGCAAAACAAGAACAGTAATAACAGCAAAACATCCAACAGCAGCTAACAATCTTTTTACCAATGGTTTCATTTGTTTGAATGAGTTATAAACTAATGAGGTAATAGAAACATATTTTTTTCTGTATAATTATTTTCGTAGAATTACATGAAAGTGCTTGTATTTTTCATACTGTCTTTAAAAATCAAATTACATATAAAAAAGAAATGTATTGATATTAAAAGGCCTTAAAGAATCAAATGATGCAGCAGAAAATAATGGGAGTAAAAGAAGTTTGGAATAAAAAGTTGTGAGAAAAGAAATTGTACTTCAACAAGGACAAAAAACCCCCCTTCAATTAGACTAATGATCAGTATAGCCAAGGATGTGTTCATAACTTAAACACTGAGTACATTTATTTTACATTATGGCCTTCAAACTAAATTATTAGATTAGACTTTAAGGTAGGAAGGAGCTGCCTCTAGCCTGACAACCAGAACTGATTGTGACTGCAGATAAGCCTGCCTGAAGAAACATTTAGATCATATCCGTTATTATTCTGCACAGAACTTGTACGACTACGTTTTTTGATAGCTTTTGTTCCAGACTGGCTTATTCATCTGATGCAAATATATATTTTAACTGCAATCCATTGTATTTTCTTTCTCATCTCTTTCACTTTGCAACTGGAGAAGCACTAAATTATCATCATCACTGGCTCCCCACTCACTTCAAAGTATTATTGAAAATGCACAAGGATTACGTTGTATGTCTTTTTCACGCCTGAAGTGAGGCCAAAGACACAATTTTCTCCTCAATTGGACAATGAAATTGTATTCTTTGTGCTCACAATGTGTTCAGCTAGATGTGTGTGTGTGTGTGTGTGTGTGTGTGTGTGTGTATGTGTGAGTATACTTGTGTGTGTGCGGTACCTCTATAGGCTGTGGGTCGTTGAGGTGGTCACTCAGGTCCATCAATATCTGAGGCATCCAGTCTGGGACGTCATAGGGGCTCGACAGGATGCACGCACTGAGGCCGAGTACGCCAGCATGGCGCCGCACCAAGTCTGCACACACACATGCACACACACGGAGAGTTAAAAACAGTCCGTGGAATTTCAAGGTTCACAATTCCCCTGGGATAGAAAGGGTAATAGGGCAAGTATTACTGTGATTGCCTCACTGCGTGATTGTGACGTGCGCGTTAATGTGTGTGTGTACCTGTGGAGGCCAGCTCTCCTCTGGCCTTGGGGAGGCGAGTCTGACTCAGCGTCTGGAGCTGCGTCTGCAGACTGGAGTCCAGGGGGAAGAACTGGCACTGCAGTAAACCACTGAGGGTGGTGCATGCCACGTCCCTCACCTGCAGGAAGAAGGAGAGCGAGAGAGGGGGAGGGAGGGACGGCGAGGAGAGAGGGAATAAGAAAAAAAAAAGAGTCCCCTGAAGATCAGAACCGACAAATAAAGAATGCGGCAGAGAGCGTGAGGCAGTTTGAGGGTGAGAAATGCATACACAATTCATTAAAAGAGGCGAGTGCGAGGAGATTGGGGAGAAGAGAGGCAAACAGGACAAAGATGAGCAAAGGAGGAGGAGGAGGAGGAGGAGGAGGAGAAGGGATGCAGGGTTGAGCTGAGGTAAAATTCACTTGCAGAACAGCGCTGCCTCCCTGCATCACTTTGCATAAATTATGAATAAGCACTGAATGATGGTGGGTGCATTCAAATAGACAGTGATACATAATCACCACTAGTACACTTACACAGTTCAGAAAATATTAAGAGGAGCAACTGTTTTTGTGAGGTAGACAATCTGGGTGAAGGCCAGCGCTTATTGATTTTCACCTGCACATCCAGATCAATGTAACGAGACAGGACAGACGGAGAAGGTTTGAAAAACGTGGAGACAAGTGAGACATGGACTGTTTAAAAAATTATGTTACTCAATATTAGAAGAGACTGTGCGGCAGTAGTGTAGTGGATTTTACTGGATTCAATGAACAGACATGAATAATAAATTAACATAGCAACAGTTATTCTATATTAACATTCTAAACAGATGTACTTTGCCAAATTATAATTGGGGAATTAGATTGATTAAGCTGCTATTTTTAAATCACTTAACTAACAAACAGCTAAAAAGGAGCACAAGATGGCCATAGTGCTCTATCAACATCCCTGTAACCACAGAAGAAGAGAAAGGCACCAAAACAGGAAAATAAATTAAGAGGCGCGCATTGAGGTAGAAGGTTATTTTTAAGCAATAACCGTGAACAGAAAGGAGGGATTAAGATTTAGTGAGGAGAGACTAGGGGACAATAAGTGGCCATTTATAATCCTTTGACAATTATACCTTACAGAGGGGCGATGGCTGTATTAAATCAGCACCCGCTGCCTTTTTGTGCATACATTACCTCAAGCTGTTCATCAAGCAGCAGCTGCATCACCAGCTTGCGGATGCAGAGCACCTCTGCAGGCAAACTGAGCAGGGTAAACAGGTTGTAGAAAACCATGATCTGGAGGTAGGTCAGTACTGAGAAGCGTGCGTGCCATGACCTGCTGCCTGCCATCTAGAGAGAGGTGCAAGAGAGAAAGGAGGTGAGAGAGGAAGATGTAGGTTGGGGTTTGTACAGGAAACCCAAAGGCTGATGCTTTTATGTATTTTGTGCAAACAAATACTATGTTGTGGAAACAAGTTAAAATGCTGTTCACACAAGATTCATATAAGGCACAAGTTATTTTACACTGAGAACAGGGTAAGTTTATATCAGTTCATATGCTTCCAACCAATTTATCATGTTTATGGTAACTGTCATAAGCTTGCTGTGGGCTCTGCGTCGCTGTACTCGTGCAGCAGTGCTTTGAGCTAAAAACCTCAGAATGCCAACCTTAAGAAGTATGTTCACTGTGTTGGTCTGGTGGGTTTGTATGCTAGAATTTCCTAATTAGCACTGAGCACAAAGTACAGCTAAGGTTGATGGGAAATTATTTTTGTGGCAGACTAGAGCTGCAATGACCGAAAGGAAAATGATTTTTAAAACACAAAACTTATAAAGAATTGCTGGTTTAGTCTCTTGAATGTGAGTATTTGTTGCTAAGCTGTGTCATATAGATATTAGATGAGAAGTCTTTGTGTTTTGGGCTGTTGTTTGGACAAAAAGAAGCAACTTGAAGACGTCACATTCGGCTCTGGGAAATTAACATGAGCATTTTTCACACTTTTTCGACATTTCATGAAATATACAATGAATCGTGAAAATAATTTGCAGATTAATCGATAATGAAATAATCATGAGTTTCAGCTCTATAGTGGACACACTGGAACTTTAGCCTGAGGATGCCACACACCCAAAGTTGTGACAATTTATCCTGAGGTGATCGTGAACGTCAGCTATATTTTTGTCTGGATCAAACTGATCAACACGCTGATTGACCGACACAAGCATTTACTGAGCCAAGTTGCTAAGGGGTTAAAAACATGGGACAGTCCTCAACTGAAATCTATGCAGTACATGGTGCGAGAAGATACATGGATGGATTTGCAAGAAAATTTCCTCAATAGTGACAAACTCATATAAGCTAAGATGTACGGGATCTCAAGTGCTCTAGCAGACAGATGGCAATAACTTCACAGAAGACAGGATTCTCAAAAAGCACCAAATCTGCCTTAATAATCTTCATAACAAGCAGCCACTTGAAAGTTACTGGGGCCCTAGAAGCATCAGAAGTGCTACTGTAAGCAGCTGTCCCAAACATGCGCACACCTTCACAAGGATAGTTTGTAGTTGTATCGATATGTGAAAAATGAAGCTGCAGTCAATAAAATTAACTTTATAAAGACTGAAAGCAACTTTCCTGCTAGTCTACAGTCATGCTGGCAGCTTGTGGTGCTTTAAGTTTAATGCTAAAGTCAGCCTGCTAACATATTCACAGTGTCATGCTAATGCTAAACAGAGTTGTTCTCCATTACCAGAGTAGGCTTGTTAGCCTGCTAAATTTACTAATTAGCACCAAAAAAAGGTACAGCAGAGTCTGATAGGAGAGTCATTAGTTTATGCGGGTAGCTCATTTAGTTAAAGCAACAAATATTAAACATAAATGAGAGAAATAGTGTGATTTGTCTCCCTCAAAACTAGGATAGTTATTTCCCTTGGCTTCCAGTCTTTACGCTATGCTAGCTAAAGCTAAAGGTAAACCTAAGCTTACCACTGGCTTGCAGAATCAGTCACATCTTTTAGGTCACTTCAAAAAAATTATCTTTTTAATAATGCTAGCAGCACACTATGTTATTTCACACATGTCCGTGAATCATTACTGTTATTGCTTTAATTTTTTGTTATTGTTGTGCATTTGACTCCATTTCACTTTTTCTGCTGGATTATCTTTGATATTGAGCAGAGAGATACATAAAAGTGGTGTTGATTCTCTCATCTGCCTCTTGGCAAGAAAGCAAAGTATTTCCCAAACTGTCAGCCTATTCCAAAACAACTTCACACATCTTTAGATATTGTTTCCACAGGATGAAACATTTAGGTTTGGCTGTTAAGGTGCAACAAACCAATGATGTTGCAATGCCTTTTATCCCATCCTGAACTACATATGAAACTGCAGACACGATTGGTTGGATATTCTGAGAGCACTGGAGACATTTCTCACCAGGGGTGCCACTAACACACAAAAACCCACAGCAGAAGTACTGTAAGCATCACAAAGTAAGCAAATTAAAATAGCACAGGTTGTTTTTAGTCCAACAATACCTTGGGCAGCATTAGGCTCGCTACACTGACAGCAGGCAGGTGGGACAGTGTGTGTGTGTGTGTATGTGTGTGTATGTGTGTGTGCATATTACCTCTTCCAGCGCTGCCAGAACCAGAGGGATGTGCTCAGGATACAGCAGGCCCTGGGACATGAGAGAGAGACACGTGCGCGCATCCTGCTTCATCTCATCATAGTTCTCATCAATCTCCACCGGGGCAATCTGCAGGGAGAGAAACAGAGAGAGAGAGAGACGGAGAGAGGTAAGAAGACACAGAGCTACGCACCATTTTGAGTAAATGAAGAGAGAAATTGAGTTTAATGGGCAAGTAAGATTGAGTGGGTAATAATGCTGCGCTGGGACCTCTGTGTGTGTGCGCAGATGTGTGTGTGTGTGTGCTGTTACCTTGAAGAGTAGAGGCAGAAGCTGTAGCTGCTGGTGAACAGGAGTGGTGAAAGTTCGTCCCGCACTCGCCATCAACCATTTCAACACTGCAAATGGCACACATGCACACACACGCACACACACGCGCGCACACACACGCACACACACACACACACACACACAGGAGATTTTGGGTTGCTGCCAAATAATAAAACCAACAGACTTGCTGCTGTGACCTTACTGCTTTGCTCTGCTAATAAAACACAATCTATCATGATTTAGTAGCTAATGATTTGGATAATTTTATAACCAGGTATTTATCTGAATAATGGAGATCAGAGTAGTAATAATAACTGAAACAGCAACAATGCACAAAAGTTAAAAAAAAAAAAGAATTCAGTCTTATTTTAAGTAAACACCACAAAAAATGATGCAGATGCAAAAAAAAGCATTTGTTTCAAACTGTATATAATTTTAATTTTTACATATATTTTAATATATCTTTAAATAGGAAACACACCTACTGCTTGACCTCGACAACAAGACAAAAGTACTTTTCCCCCTGTGATAAATATTCAAACTGTTTCAAAGCCTTCTTTCCACAGCCAGAAATACAAATCTGATGGGAAAATACAGTGTGTTATACTGTTTGTGCTTATGTTACTAAAACAACCAAATTGGTTTCAGTGGAAGCTACAGCCTTGTTAACGGTGCCTCTAGTGGCATGAAGCATTCAGTAAGTTTTGATTTTAAGCGCCCTGATATTAAAATTTCTACATGTGGGATTCTTCCTATTAGAAAGAGATTTTGATGGTGAATTCTCTCAATAAATTGGCCTCATACTAAAGGGAAGTGGTATAAAAAATTGTTTCCGTAATCTGGGGAAACAGACGAAAATATCAAATATAGTAAAGAATAAAGAAAACCAAAGTGGACTGATTTGTCTGTTACTGGAAACCAGCCTGTAACTGAGGTAAAAAAAAAAAACAACCCAAAATAAAATCAATGATGAAATCAAATCCAAAGTACAGCCCTATGCAGCTTTTATGAATGTTAATATTAGAAACAGCCTCCCAAAGATTGAGTTAGATTTTATAACTTTTTTTGAAAGGCTTGAACACACACTCTTGGAAACCCCCTTCATCTCTTCTTCACTACCTTCTAAAGTGGATTTAAAAGGTGAAATCAATAAGGAATCACAGCTTTTAGCTTGTTTCATCTGGCCCCTGAGTCAGTCTATTTCATCAAAAGAACAAGCTCTCCTGCTGTGTGTCTTTCTACATTTTTTCTTTCACCAACCACTCTCTAATCCTGGCCTACACTGTGTTCATCCACCACACAGTTTACATGCTGGCATCCACATTCTGACCTGTCTTGAGCAGTTTGACAGCCTGGGTGCGCTCGTCCGTCTCCCGGGTGTTCTCCTCGTGGACATGGTTGTGGATCTCTGGCTCCGATGTGAGGGGTTTGAGTCGCTCTAGGACCCGGGTGACGAACTCTGCCACGTGGGGGGAAGAGGTGGGCTGGGTGTTGGGCAGGGCAACGTCTATCATAAAGATATAGGTCAGGACACTGGAGAGAGAGGGCGACAGAGGAGACGGGGAGGGAGGGGAGACGGACAGGAAAAGAGAAAGAGAATCAGAGCAGCTGAGACGCGGGTATGAGGAGGCTTAGAATTGATCGGCCCGTACAGTGCACACAGACTGATTTGATTAACCTATTTAACCATGATTATGTAATCCAGAGGAGATAACACCGAGTTAACTCCGTACCTTCCAATGCGCTCCCTGACATTCTTATACACCTGGGTGAGTTTGGGCTCCAGGTAAGTCAGCAGCCTGTGCAGCAGTTCAGAGACTCTCCACTGCTGCTGGGCCAGACCTCCCTGAAGCACATACAGCAAACTGACAGAGACAAAGAGAGAGGAGGATCGAGGGAATGGGGGGTTGTTGTGTTATTGCGACACGTCAGCTCAAGTTACCACTGCAGCCTGAGATCAGAGACCTCTAAAATATTGTAGATGACATAAACACATAGTCTGTGTGTAGTTATTCATGCACACGGACCCATAAACATGCACATACCTGGCATCTCGGAATGAGCCGCCCTCGCCGCTGAGCGGGCTCTCCATCAGCAGCTCTAACAGCCAGTGGAGTTTCCTGGGGTCGCGGCTCTCCTGATGGGCAACAGCGAGAACAATGTGAGCTTATTTCTGAAACTATTATTCCAGGAGGGCAACAGATAAACATCTCTGAGGTACAGTATGCACACATTCCCATATATTTGCAATGCAAACCAAAAGAAAAGCTCCTGGTTTAAAACTATGGGTGCTCTTTGTATTACATGATCATAATTTGTGTCCATTATTATTATTCTTCCACACACAAGTGACAATTTGATTTCCCGACAGATGACTGTAAGTTGGCAGTACAACCAAAAAGGCAAAAGGTATGCATTGTATGTTGAAGATAGGACCAGTCTAACCAGATTTCTAATCTGGTCTTCAAGTCTTCATTGATTCAAATGTTAGACTGTCCCCTGCTCATATTGAAGAAACAAAAGGGAAAATGCACTTGTTCCTGGTAAACAAGAGTCTACAGCCATGCTAGCAGCTCTATGAGGCTCTATAAGGCATGGTAGTGTGGAAGTTGGCACAGCAACATGCTCATAATAACAATAAACATGCCTAACTTCAGCAGGTGTGATGTTTGTTGCAATCTTAGTTTAGCATGTTTGCATATTTACTCGCTAACTACAGTTAAACACAAAACGGCTTATGTTAATATAAGATTATGTTAATGTGATTAGTTTTGTAGGTACCTATTTATTAAGCAAAGTTTTGGACATATTAACATTTAGACCTTATAGTGGCACTAGAGTAAAAGTAAGGCAATAACCAAATTTATCTAAATTTATTGTCAGAGGACAATACATATCTGCACAGCATTTCATGGCAACCAGTTAAATCGTGATATGAAATTTAATCTGAACTAAGTATTTGACAGACAGATCGCAGTCTAATTTCAACATCCCTAAAGGCATGTTGGTGACAAAAAATAGGCCCCGACCAATGTGGAATTTTGGGGCGGATACCGAAATTAGGGAGCAAGAAAATATCAAAATCTTATATATCTACCGATACTGTATGTATAACATATCGGCTGAATGCGGTTATTAAATACTTGTAACAGATAGTAATGGTGGCAGGATGTCCTACATTTTAACAAACTTTATTCCAAACATCAAAGCACTGATCACTTATTAGTTGTTGATTAATAAACCTGCTGGATGAACTATGTAATTACACCATTTTAAATCAAATAATATCGGCAAATCAATACATCAGGCCATTATAAAAACAGTTTGAGTCCTTGTGCTGCAAAGTGTTTTCTAAATCCAATTTTTACCTGAATGTTTGTTTTATTGATTTTTAAAAAAATCTAATTTTTTACATGTGGGTCTCATGAGGGTCTAAATTTTCTTTATTGAGCCCTGAGCTGTGTTGCATGTGGTGTATGTGTGTGCATGTGAGCGGCTCACGCAGGCTGTGGCGATGCAGGTGCCCCAGTCTGTGTAGGTTTCCACTGTGATGTTGGTTAACGCCGTCCTGATCAAAGGACACAAAACCTTCCACAGCCTGTCCACCTGAGCGCACACACACAATAATGAAAGTTTTTATTAATATTGACTTTTCTTATCAAAAAGTAGCGCAGTGTGTATTTTTGTTGCTGTGAGTGTGTGCGTGTATCCGGTACCTTGCTGAAACTCCAGAGTTTGCTGCCTCTGATTAGTCCTGCAGTAATCTCACACACACAGCGCTGGGAGCTCTCATGAGGGTCGCTGGCAAGCTGCTCTAGGTGTGGCCATAGTAACGGCAGGAACATGTCACCATAGTTACGAAACAGCCCCTGTCAATCAAACATGAGCATCAAGGTTTGTTCGCTGTGGGGGAACCGAGACCTTTTTTTTTCTTTTTCAAAGCAGAGAAAGACAGATTACAGTCATTCGTTTGACTCGAGGAAGCTGTCAGCTGTCTGATGGACAACAATGAATCAAAGCTGTTGATGGAACAAATTTCAGCTCTACGTATAGTTCAATTCAGCCTTGGCTGGGGGTGGTATGCTGTGTTACTTCTTTGTAAAATGTTGCTAGATCGATTGAGGCTTGGACTTAAAACTGAACCTTGAAGAGGCAGAAGCGTCGGGGGTTGAAGCTGTCTTTCCCTTTCCGATCCTCCAGAGAGAGAAACCCTATCAGCTGGTCAATAAACTCCGGGTCCGAGAAATATTCAAAGATGATCTTTTCGCCCTGAGTGACACAAAAACAAGCAGCACATTTAATAACAGTAATACAGCGAGAGATTTCATGTGTGGTTCAGCACGAGCACGCACCTCACTCATCTCTTCATACGGCAGGTCATCTTTTGGCTGCTCGGAAGCTGCATGGATCATCATTTCTCTGAGAGGGAGCGGGAGACAAAGAAGAGGCAGCTGTGATTTATAGATAACAACAAACAGAAAATATGGATAGACACACACTGTCTTCAAATAAGCAGCGAGGATAAATGAATGATTAAAAAGTCAGTTAGTCAGCAAGCACGCCAAGACAGCGAGCAAGCCCTCCACCTATACATCAATTCTTCTATCTAGGCCAGGCTGGAAGTCGTTTAGTCAGCCTTATCTAGGCCGGGCCATGACAGGAAGTCAGTTCAACACCCTGCTAGTTATCCAGCCACACAAATAAGTCATTCAGCAGGCAGTTGGACATAAAGTTAGCCACAAAGCCACAAAGCCAAGCATCAAATCAACAAGGCAGCTAAGTCAATCAGCTCTTTAGCTCCATCCAACTTGGCAGTTAATCAGCCTTCCAGTTTCTAAATCCACCACCCAGACACTGAGTTAGTGTCTTTACCTGGGCCAGGAGTAGTAGCCCCAGTGTGTTTTCTCCACATACTGCAGTGAATCCCACTGCTCTTCACTCATAGGCAGGTTGTTGCTGTCGTACTGCAGCCAGCGGTTCCCCTCACGATCCCCTACATACACACCCTCTGGATCTTCTACGCCACCTTAAACACACACATGCACGCACACACAATGTAAATAAATGGAAAGTCATGAGCGCACACATATAAGCTTTTGTCTCATGTGTAAGTGAAGCCCACATTTGGAAAGATGCTCTGTTTCTGGACAAAAAAGATTTTCTAATTTTAAGCAATTTATCTTTTAATAGAGAGCAATTGTAGATTTATACTATAATCTTATTGCTTAATCAAAGGAAATTACCACACACGTAGATTGGACACTGTGATTATGGTTGGACAAATATGGTATTTCTGGTGCCGATACTGATTTTAGAGAGCAAGAAAATGCCAATGTCCAACATATCGACCAATAATAACAACTAAATGTGGTTATCCAGTACTTGTGACAAAGAAATGTAATGGAGGTACAGTAGGATATCTTCCATATTAACAAACTCAATTTCAAACATCAATGCACTGAACAATAAACACTTCATTTGTTAGTTATTAAATAACGCACCGCCCTCTACTGGACAAACTATAAAGATACAACATTTAAATTTTCTGGTCCAATCATTTTTTGTGCCCTTTAAAAACAGTTTTAATATCAACACAACTCAGAGAACATATGCACTGGTACCAATATATCTGTCATGGGTTGATATCAGCCAATTAAATCAGTAAACCAAAATAGCCTAGTAGCTGGATCGAGGGAAGGCCTTACAACTAAAATTGCGGCATTTCCACCACAAGAACTACATTTAAGAGTTGTTTACTGCATGATTGTCATTATGTGTATGCATGCTCACTGATATCAGACGGCTTCACAGCCACTTTCTGCCTTGGACGTTTTAGTTGTTTCAGGATTCCAGCCACTGCTGAGATCGCCACCTATTGGTGAGAGAAAGATTTTGGGGTATTAAAGTAGAGCCACAAACAAAACCTCTGAGGGCTGGACTATGCAGTGGTCAGTTCACATTTTCTTCATTGCACTGATGCTTATTTTCTAATATGTTGCTGCTAGTTTTTTAATCATACTTTTCCTCGTTATTTAGATAAATCAGAAAACCTGAAAAGACGCTTCAAATGTAAAAAAAAAACAAAAAACAGTCCATACAGCCCCGCAAACTCAAAAAAAGTCTGACTGTTGAGGTTGCTGTTGATGCCATTTCCCTATAATTCAAAGCACAAAGTAAACAAAGCATCCAGGCTTGATGTTAACTGAGTGCTGCAATATGATGAACCACAAAAAAAGTTTGTTTCCTTATAATCCAGTGGAAAACACAGACATCTGCAGACCTTGCGTATGCTGATGGAGTCATGTATGAGGCTCTGTGTGAAGTAGAGGACGGCGTCGGGCGGCAGCGGGTGATCTTCCCTCAGCTGGAGACACAGCAAGTCTGTGGCCATGTGCTCAAACTTCCAGGGCCTGAAGACACCAGCAGACACATGCAAACAAGTGTTTTTGGTCATAACAAATAAAAAATGATTCTGTCTTGCAGGGTTGGATTTTGCTCGAGTCTCTGCTCTAAAAACTATATATTCTGTATTTTTAACCTGAACTTTTAATGTACAGGCCAACACTTGCATTTAAAATTCAAAATATATAACAAAACTCACATAGTGTGTTCTGATTTTCTTTTAGAAATACTTACAGTACATAGCATGTGCATTCACATAAAACACGTGTACAGGTGGAGAAAACTTACAGGTCTCTGTCTTCAAGGCAATCCAAGAGATCATTGACCAGCTTCTCATATTTCCTGTCCAAAAGAAAAAGAAAAAGTGTTAGTCAGTAGTACTACTCCTACCACAATATGTGCTAACAGTAAATAATACATGCTAGAGCTCTAGCTCTTCTGTAACCTTGGTAAAAACCAAGATGGCATTAAAACTTGATGAATGAACCAATAATATAAAACCCCAGTTTATATTCTGACCTTGCAGCAACCACATTTCTGATTCGCTGACGCTGAAGTCCCTCTTTCAGCTCCTCTAGAGACGGTGGCTCAAAGCAAGGCGGGGGGTTTTCAGACTGTGCGATTTCATTGGCTACCTCCACACATCCTTCAGTTACCTGGAATAGAAGTGAACAAAGGGGAGCAATAATTAAAAAAATGATCAGATGAGGGTAGCCTATTCCCCGTTAATGAACACGCTGCTCACAGTAAAATAGATCCCGATGGTGTCGTGCTGGCGATGGATCCTGTCGGTGATGTCGTCTAGCAGTCGACCGATGGAGGGCTCCTCCGTGGTCATGGCGGGTGACAGGCCACAGCGGACCAATGCGGGCCACACCTCCCCGACGCAGTCCCAGTCCCTCACACCGGCCAGAGAGGCACTACTGTGCACAGCCAGCAGGCAGTAGAGAGCACCCTGAGCGTCGGAAATACAACACAGAATGAGGTCATGTGACCAATTACACTGTCTATGGTGGCTCAAATACGCGGCACAAGCAAAGTGATAATGCTTCACAGTCTGTGTGAGATAAATGTGGCACAACATGTGTGTCTTTGCAGCTCAAATAATATGTAAAATGTTTCTTGAGGTTTGAATGGACAACAAGGTAATGTAACTACAGTGTGTTACAGATGTTCACCATTAATCCCATACACTGTTTTACATTGTAATCATTTTAAGGGGGCGGGGTGGTGGGACTGATATTTACTGG
>JAQLOL010000014.1:6917056-6929938 GCA_029783665.1 Naso thynnoides
GTTTCTATACCAGTGCCAATATAATTTTCCATATTTTTCAATACCTTTCAATACTTTTCCAAGAAAAGGAAAACCACACTTAAATGTCATTATTGTTCTTTATTGTAAAACAAAAAAAATTAGAATAAAAAAAATTATTAGAAAAATTACAGTTATACATAATTACTAATTATACATTATTTATACTAGCAGGAGCCATAATTAGTTTGAGATACCATAACTTAGAAAATATATTAATGAGACTGATTAGATATAGCCTAATTATCACATCATCATCGAGGACTGGGTTATGTCATATTACAGGCTAATATTCAACAAAAAAAATAGAGTTCCAATGCTGTCCTTATACAAAGTAGGGCCCGACCAAAATGGGATTTTTGGGGCAGATGCCAACACCAATATTAGGAAGTACGAAAATTCCAATAGTCGATATATCGGCCGATATTCTATAACTAATGTTTTGAATGTGGTTATCAAATATGTGTAACAAAGATATGTTATGGAGGCAGGAATTTCAACAAATTTTATTCCAAACATCAGTGCACTGACCAGTAAACACTTCACTTATTACCAATTAATAATGGACCGCCCCCTGCCGGACAAACTACATGATTACACTATTTTATATCACTAGCCCAAGTATTCTTTTCCTGCCTTAATACTGGCGCTTATTGGAGAACATGCACGCCGATATCGATACATCTGCGAAAGGCCAATATTGGCCAGTAATATCAGCAAACCGATACATCGGTCAGGCCCTAATGCAAAGTGTTCATTGCAGCAACGTCACCACTGGCAGCATTTTGCTCCAATTATAGTAAATAATTTGCATAAAAATAACGAAAAATGGGAACAGTTTTTTTCCCAAATGCAGTATAGTACCTTTTTGAATATTTAGTACCAAGGTACTTTTTTAATACTAGTAAATCATACAAGACTAGTTCCAATGTGACAGATAACAATCATGGAGACCCAGCAAGTACTGTTTTTTTGTGATGCACTGCATCCTGGTATGTGTAAGCACTGCAAGCATGGCTGTGCAAGCAGGACAACTTGTAAAACTCAACTTTCTCTGTTAATATAGCACAAACTGAGAAATTTATTGCTTCGATAGACCACAATTATCATCAACAATTGGACATCTCTTGGACATTTCCCTTTAATTTTAATTTGTAGGAAAAACTTTGACATTGTTTTCATCTCTTAAATTAATCAAAGCATTGCAGAAGTGTTTGTGTGTGTTTACCCGTATAGGGAGGTCAGTGTCAAAGCCTCCAGAGGTGCTGCGGTACTCGGTGGGATAGATGAGGGACAGCGACCGGAGTGTGTGCTCCAACAGATTGCAGGCGAGTGTGTACGCCCGTTTACAGCGCAGACGCACACACACACACACGATCCGCTCCAACTCCCCTTGGTATTTTAACAGCTGTTCACCATCCACACGGGTTACCTAAAAACAACACACACACGCACGTACATGCACACACACAGACACGGGCAATTCAGTGGAGAGTTGTGTCTTAAATATTGAGGTTCTCCAGTAAATCAGAGCATCTGGCTCGCTCCCACTCGCAATAAGCTCCCAGGAGTAATAAAACAAAACAGAGAGGGTATCAATATGCTCTGGTTAACGACAAAGCTCTTTGATATTTATGACCATGCAAGGTGCACGCTGCAAAAAATGTCATTTGGTCATCAGTTTTTCTCATACCTTGTCACAATGGTATTCTTATTTTTTTTAAATGAGTGAGAATTTCTCTTGTGTGTTTCCAAACACACAGAACCCAAAACAATCTAAATCTGTAATCAAATATAACTGAATCATTTTGGAATTCAATAACATTTCAGGACACAAAACTGGATTAAACTGTATTTTTTAAGTGTGGAAGCCTTTCGGGATATGTTAGATTTTCGTTTCACCTCTGAGAGCAGCTGGAGATTCCACAGCAGCTCCTTATCCAACTCATCTTCACCCTGCAACTCTGCATCTACACACACACACACACGCATGCACACACACACACAGACAAAAAGAAGCTGAATTATGTACTGCATTGCTCCCCTGACAGATTGAGCTCATTTTGGCTGAATTTTGGGGTCATTTCAGGTTTTAGTCAAGCTGTGGTTGATGCTGTTTGCCTGTCAGTCTGTGAAATCTCTGGTCAAGACTAAAATATCTCAACATATTTTTTTGTTTTCTTTTTCTGTAGCGCCACCATGAGGTTGATGTTTGTGGTCAAGATCAAAATGTCTCAACAACTACTGACTGAAATTTGTCACACACATTGATCCACTTCAATTTTGAGGATCACTGACTTTTAATTTAGAGACACCATCATGCCCAAAATGTAATTCATGTTTATGTCTAAAAACCTGCACAATTACATTCTTATTTGCCTCAGCTATACATAGTGTTTTGTGCTAATTAGCTAATGTTAGCATGTAATGCTAAACTAAGAAGGTAGGCTAAACATAATAAACATTGTACCAGCTAAGAAGGATGACATCAAATGTTAGCTTGAAAATTATTGGGGCATTAGCAAGCAAGGTTAGCATTTAGCGTGCAGTTATTGTAGCTTAAATGTTATGTTCTTAATGTTAGCATTTCTTCTGTTAATCCAGTGCTTCATTAACCACATGCTAAAAGAAGGCTTTTGCTAAAATAAATGTAAATGTTTAATCAAGAAATCAATTTTTGTACTGTAACAACTTAACTCCACTGTAATAATTTCACACTGAGTCTAATAGGACCTCTTGATTGTTCTGAGATAATTGTGATATAATAATTTGTTGCCTGAACCTGAAGATTTATCTTCACTGTGCAAACAGCAGGTTTCATTTGGTAGTAAACAGACTTGTGAATAAAAGCTCATTAGATTATTGAGGCTTTGTAGAGACTTCATTACAGTACTCAACTCACACTTACACACACACACACACACACACACACACACTTACACACTAAATTGTTCTACACACAGACACAAACATACACACAGTATAGTACTGACTGTCAGTAATGTGGAAAATGACACTGCAGCAGTGAGGGACGAACAAACGAAGAGACTCAGCAGGATGACACTGCAAACAGAAACACACACACACACACGTGCGCGTGCACGCACGCACGCACACAGAAGTGCCCAAGCAGAAACACAAGCATGCAGAAAATGACAAAAATTAAGCAAATTAAAACAACCAAAAACACTAAAAAACGAAGAAAGCACATTTGTCAGTACACAACAGTTAAATGATGGTGTTGAAGGTGTTTGAAAGAACAGATGAAAAAAACTATTTTGCATGACTCCACAAGGTGGGACCTCTGCAACTATATCAAAATATTTAACACACTGACATCTGAAACATGACAGTCCACAAATCTTTCTTTGTGCGGCAGACAGATAAAGATAAAAAGCACTGTCTGAATAACACAAACACACACACACACACACACATACCTTTGCTGCAGCCCTGCACATATCAGCCACCATCCTGCCAGACACACATGTCTCAAAGATGTTGGAGGTGGCAAAGTTATACACCTTCTGCAACGCCACCTAACACAAAGGCCAAGTGTGGAAGGATCAGATAGTTCATATGTACTATGAAATGTGTATGTTCTACATACATAGCACAAAACTTTGACTTACAGAGATAGTTGATGATAAAAGCACCTGTTTACAAATGTTTTAGGAAAATCAACAGCTGCACAGAAACAACTCCTAGCATAAAAAATTAAGTTTTAATGTGAAATGTAAATCTTACAAAGTACAATCACAGTGAATGGAATTAGTGTGAATGTGTTTGACAGAAGCAGCCAAATGAATGTAATGGGATGTGATGAAATGGTTACCCTCTGTTTAACATGGAATCATCGATAGACAGACATTAGATATGTACCAAAATAATCAACTATCAATTATAAAGTAAAAAAAATAGACCTTCAGGCACTATTTTTTGTAAGTTTCAAAACATAAAAAAAGCTACAATATTTCACTACATATTTTCATTAAAATGTATCTAAATCCTGATCGGTGCACAGTGAAAAGTGACATGATCTCCTTCCAACTGAGCCCCGTCTACCTTAATCAGTAAGAAAGGTACAAAAAAGGCGAGTTCTCAAGTACAGTAAGACATACAGTTTAAACTTTGAGGGAAATGTTTTTACTCATGTAACACTCACAGTGCAAAGCTAAAAAATAAAAAATAAACCTAAATTTAAAAACAACAAAAAAAAGGTCTTCAAAATTAGCAGACTGTACTGAAAGTGTTAAGTAACAGTGATGTTACCTTTAAGTTTAGGATGTACCTTTGAGTGTGTGTGTGTGTGTGTGTGTGTGTGTGTGTGTGTGTGCTTGTGTGTGTGTGCTACCTTGTATATTTCCGTAGAGCATTGTGTCAGGATGGTGCTAACAGTGGAGGACAGGCCCAGCTCCACCAGGCTCTCCAGATGAGTCTGGGTATCCATCTCCATCTCATCACGTGTCTGTTCCAGGGTGCTGCTGTCTATAAGAGCAAAACACCTGCAAGAGCACACACACACACACACACACACACACACACATACACACACACACACACATACACACACATACACACAAACTTCAGCAATGAAAATGTCAACAGCTCTGTTGAAAGGGGCTGTTTTACTTGGCCAGTGGAGCCAACGAAGCAGACTGGTGCATTTCAAACAGAAAGAGATACACTCATACTCAGCTGCTGACAATGAGGCTTCACATTGAGACAGCTTGACTTGTTAATTCGTGCCTACCTGTCCAGAAACTGGAGAACGAAGTCCTCAAACTCAGCTGTAGCGAAACATAGATCTTTCTCCATCTGAGTGGATAAAAAACAGAAATGATTGATTCGTGCATTTGCATAACAGGAATGTTCTGTATTTGAGCTGGTTTAATTCCAAACTATTAAAGGAATAGATGAGCATGTCTGCTAAATCACTTTGTTGCTTTCCTCCTGAGAATAAGGTGGGAAAATTGATACCACTGTCATGTTTGTGTACTACATTAGAAGCAGGAGCCAGCAGACAGTTAGCTTAGCTTAGCTTAGCATAAAGACAGGAAGCAATGAAAACTTAGCTAGCCTGGCAATCGATACCTCACAGTGAAGACAACACTTTAGTAAATTTCCTGTAAAAAGAACAACTTGAGATTTTCACACTTCACTTTTAGTGTTAGAGAGCTTTAAAGGCATTGTTTAGCCGATTTTGCTGACTTCAGAAGGAGCTGGGCTGACTGTTTTCCCGTTACTAGTCTGCAAGCTAAGCTAAGATAAACAGCTGCATTTTCAGTCTAACGTTCCAAAAATGTTTCACTACAGCTTCAAGAAAAATGTTCTTTACAAAATTAATGCAAAGTGCATCCAGAGTTCTGTGAACATGTTGTGAATATTATGTTTATTTAATCTATTCATTAGTTAACGTGCATGTGTGTTTACCTCGGTTAGATCACTATGTTGAGAAGGAGCAGACGAACAGTCCACTAAAGGCACCAGAGTGGTGTAGGTAGTGATGAACTGGAACGTTATCTGGACACAGCGACACAACGGGCAACAGATCAGTCTGCATCATGTGATGTGATCAAGGCCAAGGTTAAATAACCCACCAGATGTCGGCAGAAATAACTTCTTCAAATGTTTTGAATTATTCTTGTGTGATGGATTAATGTAGTCTGGAGACAGCAAGACAAAGCATGAAAGAGGACCAATCAATTATACAACCAAGGCAGAAAGTGAGGACTAAGAATTAGTAATTGGGATTTCTCCGAAGTGAGATATTAATTCCACTTCCTGGAATTATTAATAAGATCCGAGACCCGAGCACACTTGAAAGGAATTTAATCAGCAAGAGCTGCATTGTCTACTTGTCTAACCATATTTCTTCATTACTAATCAACACTTTCATTACTCACCATGCACTTGCTGAAATCATTTGGATCCACCCCGGGCAGAGAGCCTATGAGCAGTGGGAGCACGTGTGCTCGGCCCTCTGGGTAATGGTTGTTTGGGGAAACCAAGCTGCGAGCCATGCCGATCATGCAGCTGAGAGTTGCAGTGAGGGTGTGTGGCTCCGTCAGGGTCTCCATTGCTGCATAGGTCCTATTATACACAAGATTCAAGAAGGTGAAAAAGGAGGAGCTTAACTCTTGCTCCTTTTTGGAGTTCTAAATCAGTCAAATACAAACTTGCAGTCATGATACACATATTTTTAGCTTCGGTATGACTTACGCTTTCCAAAGATATCTTATCTCCTATGTTCCTTGCAAGAAAATTTCCATAAATATGCTTATAAACCATGAGAAAAGATCCTAGTAATAACTACAGAACTTGCTTAAGAATTTTCACATTTTTAAGTTTTATTTGGTATAAAAGTAATCCTGTGATTGTTGTTTGTACATACTTGTACACACTGCAAAAAAGGAGCTGCTAATACATAATTCCGCTTGCATTTAATGGTGACAATTTGCCAAAAATATAAAAAATATGTGCTTAAAAACAGGGCCCAAGATAACTAACTACCCCATTCCTGTTTACTTTCCCAAGTCATCAAAGTATAGGGATGGTACTTCTTAAAGCATGATTATCCCACAGATAAAAATAAGACAATGAGTAAACATTTCAGTCACAAAATCCATTGACGCAAATACCTGTTTCAGTATATTCACATGGTTCATGGCAGACATTTCGCACAGAAACTTACTTCTCAAGAACAGGAGGTATGGCGAGCTCTGGTGTGAGGAGAGCCAGGTTCTGCAGAGCATAGGCTGCATCCGTACTGCCAGTTTTACTGCACATCACCCGAAAAGGGTAAATGAACACAAGACAAAATACAGGACAGCATCAACAACAACACACACACATTCACACACACACACACTGACACACACAGGCAGATAATCACAGATGACCTGTCTTTGTCAGGATTAGGCTTGCTGCCGCTGAGGCCTCTGTCTGAGGCCAGTGACTGACTCAACAGTGAGACACAGCGGGGTTTGGACGTGTTAGATAACAGACTGGCAAATCCATGTTTACATGGCAAGAACCCAGTAAACACTGATGGTTAATTGTAGGTCAAACTGGCTAAAAACTGGGCTAAGTCTGGCTGAAAGGTAAAGGTGTTTTTGACAGTCATTCAAATGCTCTTGAAATAATAGTTATATTAGATGAAACCTAAATAAATCCAAAATGTTCACTTTTTAGTGAAATTTAGCCCTGCAGATCATCCATGTGGAATGGGGGAACTTTTATATGTAAGGAGAACTCTGGTATTTTTTAACCTGGGCCCTATTTCTCCAATTGTGTGTGTGTGTGTGACTGATGGGATTAACTATTTTGGATGTTGGTCCATCATTGATTGAAGCTAATGCTGCTGGCAGTCGGCAAACGAGCTGGAACAAGATTTTTTTTCACCACTGACCAGCTTATATCGATAGGGTTAGTCTCTGACGACAGCATGCAAAGTATTTCTCTTACCCCTCACTTGTTCCAGGCTGTGTAACCAAATCTCGCTCTAAAGTCTCATTCTTACAGGATTTCGCATGTAGCAGGAAGATAATGAAGCAGCCATGACTGAGAACGAGTCAGAGGAGAACTGGTCTTTTTGGAGTACGGTAAGAAGTTTTGTCTAATCGATTTTAGTGTCGTAGCTAAAAATTTACCTAACTGTACGAGTGTGGATGATTTTGATGGCTGCCTGTACTTATTTGAGCCGGAGTTTATGGACAAGGAGCTCCTACAGTTTAAAGAGTGGACAACCAGACTTCAGAACGAGATTTGGTTACACACAGCCTGGAACAAGTGAAGGGTAAGAAATATGCACTGCAGGCTCTTTTCACAGACATGAAAAATTGGGTAACATTTTATAATAACTACAATTTTTAGGCATTAGCTAAGCCTTAATAAATACTAAATACATGATTAGTTAAGCATTAATAAATACTGAACTATCATCTATAAAGCATCGTTCCTACATGAAAAGTCCGTAGGTAAAGGGTTATAGTCTTGGTTAGGAGTAGGGGTAACCCTAACCCGAAGGAGTTTTCAATTAAGAGCAATGCTTTATAAATGATGAATTCAGTATTTATTAGTGCTTAACTAATGTGTAAAAGTGTGTGGTTATTATAAAGTGATATCAAAAATGGATTTAAGTTGGACATATGTGAAAACAAGCACTTTTAGTGGACAAACTTTGATGGCGCACATTTGCCCCTACGAATCCCGTTCTAGCTCGTTTCTTGGCTGACGGCAGCAACACCCCCCCCCCCCCCCCCAATAATGAACTATCTTCCAAAATGGTTGTCCCCATCAGTCACACACACACACTGATGAAATTAGTGCCCAGGTTGAAAACTACCAAAGTTCTCCTTTAAGCAGGAAAAGAACATTTTTCTTGAGATAAAACTAATAATTTGGAGGTGTGAAGCCAAATGTGCAGTCACAATCTATTTGTGAACCAACATTCTGACTTAAAAGAGTCTGTAGTGTGAAGGAATCGTGGTCATTACACGTGAGTTAGCAAAGACCACTGATTGGCTCAGGCTCTGCAACAGAACGCTCACACCTTCTCCCACAATGACACCTATACAGCTTCTATTTCTGCCTGAGTAGAAAAAGTTCTATCGGCCTTCCCACACACTTCCTTTGTTTTAAAATGTCATCTTACAAACTATTTTTAACAGACTCTTGTGTCTCTGATGTTTTTGGTTCTATTATTGTAATTGTACTTTTTACAGTAATATTTTCCCACAATCTTGCATGAACATTTTCTGCCCAATTTGTTTTACTCTCTTGCTTCTGAGGCCTCTTATGTCCTCTTTTTCTGCTGTAGCCTCTGACCATTTTGTTCAACTCCCTATGAGACAACTCTATAAATAAATCACTTGCTAAATAATGCTGACTCACTCTGTTGCATTGGTGTATTTGTGGTGATCTGACTTTTGGAGGAGTAAGTATTCTATATTATGCATGTCCAGGTGTACAGATATTTATTCCAAATGTATACTTATATCGTTTATATAAAGACAGATAAATGCACAATGACAGTTTTCTGAAGATGTTCCATTTTTCTAAATCTCTCTTAACAAGTTGTTGTAATTACTTACAGTGCAACTACCAACTTGTATTACCTAAACATGGCCAGCAGGGCGGCTCCAATGAGGCTCCGCGTGAAGTCCTGCAAATCCGCATCAGTCAGTCTCTGACTCTCTGGGACCAGCGTGATCCAGCAGGGGTCAGCGTAGCGTTCCCGGTGCACCCGGCGCACAACGCTCGCCGGGAGACGCTGAAGCAGCCGCATTAGTCGAGACTGCAGACACACACATACACACAAACACACATACTCAGCATCAGCATTATCATCCAGAGACACATTCACACAGTCTGCAGTAAACAGATCTGTGATATGGTTCTTTTCCCCGGCACTTGTGCACTTCATTATCGCGCTGTTAGTGCAGAGGGAGCCAGCCAAGTCCTGAATGACAGGTTATAAATCAAAGGCGTGTGACAGAAAGCAGCTGAAAATGAGTTCACAACTCACTCAGAGGGTGCGCATGTGTGTGTGAGTGAAGGAGAGGGAGCTACCTGCCAGCGACCGTGATTGGAAGGATGGTAGAAGGAGGCAATGCTGTTGAAGAGGCAGGTCAGCTCTTTCTGTGCAGGGTTTCCTGGTCCACCCTACACAGAATGCAAAAAAGCAAGGTAATAAAAGATGCAATAAAAACAAAAATGTTTTTAATGAGAAAAAACATGCAGTGTGTGTACCAGAAGTGCTGTGATCCACAACACCAAGTGTCCGATGTCATAGGAGTTGGTGAGATACCGCGGTGCCACCATCTGACTGACCCCAACTGGAAGGTTCAGACTGCGCAGGATCCTGGTGAAGATCTACACACAAAAAGACACATACTGTACAGTTTGGAGTTTCAACTCACTCACACTGTCCAGCAGTCCCTGATAAAATACATTAACAGACGTGCATATGCACATATGTCTGCTCATGACTCACTGTGGGAATATAAGGGGTCCAGTCCACATAGCCGATGTTATCGTTGGCGAGGCGAGCAAACAGGTTGACCAAGTGCTGCGAGACGGCATCAGACAAACAATCACAGCGAGCACAAAGAACATTCCCAGAAGTGAAAGCTGCCATTCCAAGAATTAAATATAGCTGCTTTTTTAAAAAAAAGGAGATGTTCAAGGAGAGACAGTGTGTGCACAGCCAGGCCGCTGAGAGGCCAGAGGCTGCATGAGAGCAGAGCTGAGGCACTGAAGGAAAATGTTAACTGTGCGCCAACAGTTTAACAACATTTCAACATTTCAATCATCATCATCACTAAATGTAGGAAAGTGGGTCAATCCAAAGTACTCAATTTAGTTTTCGGAAAAATTGAAAGCAATGTGATTCAATCATTGCTCAACCATTAAAATATTTCTTGAAAAAAAGGAAAAAAAAGATTTAAAAAAAACCCTCCACTTGGTTTTGCAGATTTATCTGGAAACTTGAGAGCTGGAATTGTCATTAATTTCAACTTCATGTACCTCAGCATTAACATTTTTAACTTTCAAGCCAGCGAGTAGTTTGTAAAACTGTGTCAAATGTTCAAAAGTATTAAGAAAATGAAGGCAACACAAAGTATGTAATTACTGCCACTAGAGGTCGCTCTATCAAATTAATAAAAACAAATGACTTGGTTCATGTCGTGACGTAGCGTGGGATCATGGGAATGTTTATTCCATTATTAAACAGCCTCCATTAAAGATGAAAATCTGTCTGACTCACAGAAATGTTCAAAGACAAGGTTATTTATGAAAGTTTCATTCAGTTATGTTTAGTCGTTTTTGCTGACTTCTTTCCTTGCTCTCTGACTGGTGTTGCGCACAGTTACCTCGAAAAAACACTACAGATTTCTCTGAGTTTAGTATTTTTTGAAAAATTTTAATATAAGTACACAACTCAACAAAATAATAACAAAGATACAGTCATTGTTAGACAATTAAGTAAAGGCCTGATTAATATGTTGGTTTGCTGATATTACCAGTCAATATCGAACTACTGTGGACATATCAGTATTGGCATACATGTTTGCTGATATGCCCCGATATTAAAACTGTTATTTAAGGCTGTGAAAAATGCTTGGACTAGTGATTTAAAATAGTGTAATTACATAGTTTGTCCAGCAGAGTGTGGTTCGTTATTTAATAACCAATAAGTAAAGAGTTTACTGTTCAGTGCACTGATATTTGAAATAAAGTTTGATAAAATGTAAGCTATCCTGCCTCCACTACATATCTTTGTCATACGTAACTGAAAACTACATTGCTGATGTGTTGGATATCGGAATTTTCCAGCTGCCAAATATCAATAGCTGCAAAATTTTCATTTCAGTTGCACTCTAATTTTAATATGTCACATATATGTTACATAATCAAACTTAAATGTTGTGCGTGTGTGTTGTTGCCTCACCCCTTCCCAGCTTGGCTGATTTTGCACAGAGGTCCAAAGATTCATCAACTCATCAAACCACAAACTGAAAACACACACACAAATAAACAATATTACATTCAAAGCAAAATGACACGCACATACACACACCTGAAACAGAGTTCACCTCATTTATCTCCCAATTCCCTAAATATTAGCTGCAATCCCTCCCTCCTAGCTTCTGAAGGAGAGAGAAAAACTGAAACGGAAAAATAGGGTATTAAAGATGATGTATTGTGGAAACTGCGCAGAAACTGCTGATGAATCCAAGACTAAATCCAGACAAATAGCTTGCAAAGGAGGGAATCCAGTGAAGAATGCACTGAACGCTGTGAAGAGGTTCGATAGCTGGAACGCAAGAATGAAGGGTGCGGAGAGAGAGGTGCAAAGGATTTCCAAGGAAGCAAAATATTAGCAAAACAAGAAGGGGGGAAGCTCTGCTAACGCAAGAACATTATTTTCTTAAGGCTCTAGGGTGCAAATGTGTGAACGCTTACAGGGCCTAAAAATGAGGTTAAACATGTCATGCACCTTTAAGGCCACAAGATCCAAACAAATTATTCAATGACACAAGGTTTCCATCACAGGATCAAAACTGACAAAAAAAGAACATATTCCTCCTTTTTCTCCTGGCAGGAAATTATTTAAATAAACAAATAGGGTGCTTTTGCTTAAACTTTGTGTTAGCTCTGGCCGAGTCAAGCTACACTTGGCGCTTAATCCGCTTTTTGAACAGAGCCGTTCAAGTTGGCCCACTCACTGGAAGCTCTGGCTGTGTTCCTCAGGCGGCATGACAGTGGGCAGGAACAGCTCCATGTTGCTGATGGCCTTCTGCATGACCACGTCAAACACACACAGCAGGGGGCGCCACTCATCCAGCATCTCCCTGGTGGACGACACAGGGAAATACCTGGGAAAATTCACAAAAAGGTACACAGAGCAGGGACAGACGTGAGTGGAAATAGATGTAGACAAGCAAAGAACGCCTGGAGATGCAAACACGCGCATTGATCTACAGAACGCAGCTCAAATGCAGATCAAAGCCAAACATTATCCTGACAACAAATTACATGATCACAGAGGATGAAGACTTACAGTCTGCAGCTTTTGATCAAAGCCTTCAAAATGTGGTCCACTGAGCTGCAAACAAGCAGAGAGAGGAGGTGTGTGAGTGTGAATGTGTTTGTCTGTGTGAAGGTGCTCCGCTCTACCTTGTAAGGTCCACATGTCCTCACCAAGGTTAAAAAAAAAAAAACCTTCAGTATTCAAGCTGCTACAGAAAATTATTTTCACTGGCAACAAATCTGCCAGTTATATTTTTTCAATGAATCGTTCAGTCCGAAAATTGTGCTCAAAAATTTTCCAGAGCACAAGCTTGAATCTAAAATTGT
>JAQLOL010000014.1:6930038-6948158 GCA_029783665.1 Naso thynnoides
CCTAAAATTTTTCTCAAAAAGTTTCCAGATCACAAGCTTGCATCTAAAAATGTCTGATTTTTGTCTGAGCAAAACCTGAAGACTTTTAGAGCAAAATAAAACAGAGAGAGGAAGAAAATAATACATTTCAAAATTCTTGCTGATTAATTATTTAATTGGCTCATTTCCTGCTTTGAAAAGAGATTACCTTTTGGAGTAATTATGGACAGAATTGGAATAGAGCTACACCGTTATAAAACCCCTATTTGCATCCTTGCCAAGAGATATAAAGCAGACAGATTTAGGGAGTAACCAGTTACATGTAGTCAAGTTACATAAAAAATAAAACCAAATAAATATAAATGTTATCAACTGCAGTTACTGATTAAAATGTGTAATGAATTTACAGTTTCTAATGGCAATGTTACTGATAACAAACAGGTTACACATCTGGTGAGAGAGTGAGCATAACATGCACACTTACAAGAACCTGTTGGAACATAACATCAGTCTTTATGCTAAGCTAAGTTAGCTCACCTCATAGTTTCATGTTTCACATACAGACGTTTTTAGCTGTCGCATTAGTGAAGTTGAATGTATTGTCAATTTTCCCATAGTTTTAAGATTTTTTTTAAAGCTGGGGTAGGCAACGTCTTGAAATTAAGCTAGGTGTAGCATGAGACTCCTACGGAAGCAACTCTTCTGCACCCTCCCTGTTTTTACTCTGGCTCGCTTTTATTTCTTTTGTTGTCACTTTCTAAGGCCAGTTTACACTAAAGATTTACAATGAGACCAATCGGTTGCAGGAAAAGTTGCAGCAGTGGAAACTGGTCTGTCTCAGCTCGACTCAAACTGGCTGACGGTGTCCCGTGCCACTCAGACTGCCAAGTCATCAGAGGCCAGTTTTAGAGCCTAAGTAACGTCTATTGTTTCAACAGCCAATCAGCTCATAGCGACGCCACCTGCTGCTAAGAAGCCCAGTGTTGAGCAGCCATTAGGAGCATGAGCTTTTTGAAATGACCTGTGATTGGCAGAAAGTCCTGTCACAGTCTGAATACAGAGCCAGGGAGAGGAGCAGAAGTCTAATGTTCTTTCAGACCACCTGAATTACAATATGCTTAAAAGTTATTATGGAATTTTTGCACGATGACACCAAAAATAAACTGCCTACACCAGCTTTAATGTGAAAGAACAAACTATTGCACAGTGCCTGAGACAAATTTCCCTGGATCAATAGAGTTTATTAACTTCTATCTATCTGTCCTCTCATCTTAATCTCAGCAAAAGGCAAATAAGCATATTTACAAAAATGTCAACTTTTCCTTTAATGCAGATACATCGATTCCAAAAACATTTATATGCTGTGTAATGCATGTAGGATTATGTTTCACAAAGCATGCCAACGTTTGTGTAATCACATTTGTATGTACTTTAAATAAGGTTTGAACAGGCGGTGAGTCTAAGAAGATAAGTCAGCATAATAAGCCATTACAGTGTACTTCTCTCTCATAAAATATATGTAAAACTTCATACTTGGGGAACCAGATGAGTCCAAGGTGCTCCGTCTTGGAGTAGACGACCCTGTCGTACAGGTCATAAAGTGGCCGCCATGGCAACTGTAAGTCATCCCGTGACAGCAGCTCCTTCTTCCTGTTTGGAAAAAAAAAAGTTAATTATCGACTTTGTGTCATATTTATGCAGATTTTGCAGCACTTAGTGAGGGCCGTGAATACTCAAGTCTGCAATGAAAAAACATCTTGACAAGAGAAAAAGATTGTTCAAACGTTCGACTGAAGTGAGCAACTACAGGGTTCCAGAAAGAGTCGCTAACTGCAAGAAAACAAGTGACTACGAACTCAACATGACAATGACAACATCCAGACATGTCTGCAAACACAATGGCGTTCTTTTAACTAAGTAAAGCACGACTGGAGGGACAGCTGCAGACATGACTAATATGCAGGTGTAGGTTCAGCTGGGTTAAAACACTCTCAACACAAGCGGCTCCAGAGAGGAATGAAGACGGTTTAAAATCTGAAAGAAGACAAAACCTGCTGTCTGCAAGCTGTGAATTTACTTTTTACTACGATTTTGGAGTTTTCGAACATCCTGTTAAGCTTTTAAATTGTGCAGTAACCGCTGTGACACTGATGAGTACTTTATAAGCTTTAAAGCGATGCAGGTTTTCAGTCCTCCTGAGAAACTTGCACATTGCTTTCTTTGTGCTCTCTCACTTAGTTCTTTGTAAAAGTCACAGTTTATAAGATAAACCCCACAGAGAAGTTGAAAGTGAAGAATATGCACAATTTCCGAAGCCTTAGATCCCTCTTGCCTCCTCCTCTCTCATTCATCTAACAGCTCTGGAACAGACTCTCATTGGGCAGATTTGAAATATGGAGGAAAAAGAGACAATCAGGGGAAAGACGGTAAAACTCGAGAGGGGGAAAAAAAAAAGAGCCTATTGAGACCCGATGCGACATGTTGAGTATCAAATTCATCTCTCAGCTGTGAGACCTGGCACTTAATATACGGTAGCCCAGATCTTTCTCTTTTCATCTAATGGAAAACACTCAGACAAACGACATCTACATTAGGCCGTTGTTTTTGTGATGGATGCGAAAGTCATGGAAACAACTGGAGGCAAGTGATGAATGTGAGCGTCTTGGAGAATTTCCTGCAGTCTTTGGAGTGGTGACAGATCTGATTTGAGAGACAAAAGTAGGGAGTTACGACATAGGTCAGGGCTTAAAAAGTAATAAATGCACCATTTGGCCAACATGCTTCACTGTCCATTTTACTGACTGAGAGTGTGTCTGCTTGATTTCATGTGTGTGAATTCTGCTTACTGCGCGGTGCAATTTTGAAGAAATATTTACACTTTCTCTTATTTTATACTTTTTAAGGTTTTTTTTTGTTTTTTTTACCTTTTCAGATATATGTCATGTAAAATATGTTAAGCTTACAACAACCCAGTCTGAAAAGGAAGATATCAAATTAGGGTGACATGTGAGGTGTCATATATGTCCGAGTTTTAAGAGGTTCCATTATAAAGAGAAAATTCTATTCAAAACATCCACTGGTTTCATTTAGATCCCTGTTCCAATTACTTCGCTCTCCTTCCTCCAGCAGCAGAGAGAGTACAGCGACAGTCTGCCTGACTCATTTATCTTTTATCTGACTGACGGCTCAACGACGGCTCTGTAATATCCGTCACCAAACTGTGCTATATATTGATTAATTCATGGTGCTGTCCATGGTGCTGAACTAGCGAATGGATTTGTAATTGCGCCTGTCTCTCTTAATCCCGCCCCTCTGTCTATGAATACTCACTTCTATACCATTTTGTAAACTACATATTTTTAACAGTAGTGTCACTTTCACGATCCAAGCGACAAGTAGCAACATTCAATCGCAGCGGAGTGAGAGGATCACAGAGACACATTGCTCCCTGTAATATTCCTATAATAGAGGTTATGTTTAGGGCTTAAAGTTGGTTAAAGTTGACAAATCTCCTACTGCATACCAAAACAGTCGGTGATTTATGTTGTGTGCCTTTGACAGAGCTGGGCCCCTCAGTTTGAAATCATCAGAGTGACTTACCGAGCTAACCAAAGGTACTGACAATTCTGATGTCATAAATAAATATAGCCTATGACAATTAGGCTTGTCAAAAGTATTGATACTCAGATAAGTATCAATACTAAAACGCTGTATTCAGATACAATACTCATTTGCCACAATATCAATACCAAAGTTACTGAAGGAGCTCATACACAAATATTTAGGGAGAGTTGGCCAGGGTTTGGAGGATTACATAACAAATGTATTTGAGTACAGTTACTAGTTACCTGTTAAGTGTAATCAGTAACCAAATTCAAGTACCACAACATTAAATTAATGTAGAAACTACTACTAGAATACTTTATGTTACTTTTGGATTACCCGAATATGAAGTATCGGAAATGGTATTGAGTATCGAATACTTTCCTCTGTATCAGTGTCGAGTTTGAAATTCCAGTATCGTGACAACCCTAATGACAATACATCTGTACTTTTACTCAAAGCTGCAGTAGGTAACTCTGGGGTAAATATAAATTTTTTTGTGTTCTATTTGGAAAATATGTCATAATACCCACAGACAGCTGTTAGTAATCGATGGGGTCTGAGAGTATCGTGAGATCTCGGTTTGCGTGCCTCTGTATTCAAGATTGGTAAAATTCCTGTCGCTCCCATTCTTTTAGCCCAGCCAGTGACTTTCTCTGTATCTCTGTCTGAATTCACTGGTTTATGCTGCCCTTCTTTGCGACAGGTGACGTCAGTATGAGCTGATTAGCTGTGCTTTATGCTCTGACTCGCCTCTACCGAGTGTCTCCAGGCGACACCGACAATCAGCTCGGGCGCGAGCTGAGACGGGGCAGTTTACTCCACTGCGACTTTCCCTGCAAACGTTTTATCTCAGTTCAAACTGGACTTAAAAGAGAGAGCGACACCAAATGGAAAAAAACGCGGCAGCGAAGTTGCCTCCCCATGAGTTCCATCATACTAAAGCCAATGTAGCTTGCTAGCTTGTTGGCAGAAGTTACCAACTGCAACTTTAAAGAATCAATGTGAAGGATTTAATGGCAACTAAAGATAATGTCTTAGGTTGCAACCAAATATAAATCCTTCAGTCAACCCTCCCCTTAAAAGTGCGTGGGAGAGCCTACAGTGGCTGCAAAACCTGTGAAAGACCATCTCTAGTGTCAGTGTTTTGGTTTGTCTGTTCTTGGCTACTGTAGAAACATGGCAGAAGATGTAGTGGAAGAAAACAATAGATACAATTATCAACACAAGATCGCCCAGTCTTGGCTCTGCCAATGGTGTGAAATGGTATACGCACTTTCTGTCTCCTAAGAGGGCAGAGTCACATCTCCCATGGAGACAGTTTGGAACCACCATCCCTCCGCCTTTTCTGGAAGTGTTATAACATCTTGCAGATGGATATTGCTTCGCATTATATTTGTTTGATGTAAGTTGTAACTTTTAATTCATGGTTTCAAAGATAAGACCATTTACATGTCCGTTTATGTCCTTTGCAAAGCAAGGCAGGAAAAAAAGGTGTCGAAAAAAGTTAATTTTCCTCCTGATTTGTGTGTCTGAAAAATACCATTTTTGTGTCAGAATGTTCAGGAGATGTGTGTCTTGTGAAAAATGGGTTCAATATGTATCTTGGTGATGATGGGGGGAAAGAATTGGTCATAATCTGTGATCACGGTCATTTCTCCTATAAAAAAGAACGGACTTAAGACTGCTTCTAGTCTCCTGAAGGGGCGGGGCCATGGCGAAAAGCCATGTGACAATGATACAGGCAATGAACGGTCAGTGAGAGGTCTCACTTTCTATTAACCGTCTCTGTGGAGGAGGATCTGCTTCCTTTGTATATATACAAGGCTAAATCTAAGCTAACGAAATCACAGCAGCTCTTATTCTAAAACATAATTCTGAATTTTACACTCAATTTCTGCCAAAAGATCTTCCTAAATCACACATGTGATGTTTAAGCTGCATTTGAAAGGAACTGCTTCTACCTGACTGGAGAATTTTTGTTTTATTTGTGTTCCTTATAAAGAATCTTCTGCCCCTGGTGCATGAGAGTCCAGTCCTGACTGATCATCTCTGGCCTTATTTCATATGATGTTCACACGTATTGTAACAACTACAAAAAAACTAACATTTTCAAATCTTCAGCATTGCCAGACACATTTTGCACTTTTCCTCGAAAATACCACAAAAGATATGAAAGTAAAATCACAACAATTGTGTGATTTGTATGGTAACATTTTAGGATAGAACCTTGCTTTAAATTTTAGCTATTTATTCATAGATCACCATGATGTGCTTACTTTCAATGAATGAATATCTATCAGTTTATTTTGGCGTAGATTCAACATTCTCTGTATTTGCAGCCTTCATGGAGGTTTTTTTTTTTTTTACACTCTGGGTGCTTTTAAATTACTTTCTTTAGTCTGCAGGTCGCTTAAAGCTGCAAAATGGCAGCGTTCCAAATGGCAAAGAGTTAAGTGAAAAATCCACTTTAGACGTCATGTGTCTTGACATTATAAAGCACTTGCAGCACATTTGTTTACCTACCGGGCTGCTCTCTGATCTCATTATACTGAAGGATACCACAGGGTCAGAGAGGCTGATGCTGAGGAGTCTGTCTGAGGTCGGGTTTCATTGATGGAGCTTCCCAGACTTTTTAGTATTTCTTTCATGTTTTATTAGTCACACAGTTATTTTTACCGCTCTGTGTTATTGCATAGTAAAACTCATCCATCCATCCTTCCAGCAGCAGGCTATCCTAATATGTTTCCCTAAAGCTACACCCTCCAGCTTCTCCTAGGGTTATCCTGAGGTATTCCCATGTCAGATGGGATATGAAGTCCCTCATGTTCTGGATCTGCTACAGAGAGATATGCGGACCAAAAGCGCAAACCACCTAAACTAAAGGAGCTGCATTTCCCCAATTTCCATCCAGATGTCTGAACTCCTCGCCTCGATCTGGACGGCGTGGAACTCAAACATCTCTCCAATATGCTGTGTGCACCTGCACATTTGTGTGTCACACCCACTTGAGAAGCTGAATGAGCAGCCGGGCGTAGCTCTGCATCATGTGTGGCTCCAGGTTCGGCAGCGTGACCAACTCATAGAGCAGCTTGATGAAGAGAATGTGGTCCTCTTTGCTGAACCTCCGGCCGTACAGCTTCAGAAACCTGACAGTAGAAGGGGGGGGGGGGGGGTCAGGTGACAGGTAACCATTGGTGAGCAGTTGATCACTTCCCGCTTCCTGCAGCTGACCCATTTCCAGTAAATACACAGTGTCGCTGGCCCACTTTCTCAACATGAACTAATTGAGTCTGAGTCGATGCTGCAGTAAGTGGACAAAGTGAATTAAAAGTGCAGACTGTGTTTAAAGTTAAAGGGCAGAACATGACGCCCTGGTGACCAAGCAGCCTAGGGGGAACACGACATGGTCTCATCTTTAAATACTCCCATGCATGACACTTATATTTGGCAAAGCACTCCTGAAGCTTTAATACTGAATTGAAATAATAGCTGCAGCCACCTGTAAAAACACTGAGAAATATAATGTGTGACAAATATTAATGCACATTTATTGAGCTTATCTTTTAGTTTATGTGTCATTATGGCAGAGAAATATTTAAGCAACTCTATGAGAACTTGTGAGGCTGCAAGTTAGGATTTTGTTTCATTATGTGACAAAATCAAATACAACATCCTCAAAATATTCTCAATGATCTGTTTCATAGAGCATTATTATGATGCATTGTGGGTTTAACTCGATATCCTTGGCGCAACACTTACGAGAAGAGTTTCCTGGACCAGAAGGCGACCCCGGGCCACAGCTCTCTGACGAGCACAGCTCTGGACAGGTTCGCCTTGATGTCCGCCAGCAGCTCTGTGGCCTCCCGGTCCAACCGATCGGCGTAAGGCAGCAGGCCGTTATACACGATCTCCTTCTGAGGGATGAGCCCAGCCGTGTCCCCGTCCACAGCCATGTCCCACTGATGCTCAGGCCACTTTCCAAAAACAAGTTTAAGAAAAAAAAAAACGGGTCCTCTTTATCTAAAGAGTGTTGTGCCTCCTGAGAAGTGCGCTGCAGAACTTTGTGGGCATAATCCGCTGCGTCCTGCGAGCGGGCGGAAAGGCAGGCAGGCGATCACAGGGGGAAAGTGTGTCACGCTAATTGAGCTGTGCAAAGCCCTGCGCGCGGAGGGCCGGTTCCGCTCTGACCTGCAACGTCAGACGCTGCGTCACCTCTCACTTCACACCTCAAAGATATCCAGCGCTCGCGTGGGTGGAGGGAGGGAGAGCAAGTTTCGTGCAATGGCCGTGACACACGACAGGAGGCCGGACAAAGTGAATCGCACACAGGTTGAGGTAAAGGTGGTGCATTATTGTATGTGAAAGCATTTTAACAGGGAAGACTTTGAAATATGAAGGCTGTAAAGTTGTGCTGGACCTGGAGGACAGTGGGATCATTCTGGACTACAAATCCCAGAGGCGCTTTATCCGTGCTCGCTGCAAACTAATCTGCAGAATAATAGGATCATCTGATAACTGGATTAATGCCCCCTTTCCAGTTTTTCTGACCCACAGTGGCTGTTACCGGGATAAACAAAGGGGTCTTTGTCTGGTGTATTCAGTGAATCGGCATCTATAGTGAATCATATCTAGCCTATCTGACAAATTTATGCATGAACGCTTTCTGTAAAGGTCACTGGGCCATTTTTCTGTGTCACTGAAATGTACCAATGAGTAAATAAATTATATTCCCTGAGAAGTTCCATGTATACCTTTTCTGCCCTGGTCCCTTTGTCCCCGACCTTCTCCAATCTTGCGTTACTGTGCACCTTCCCATGCAAATCCCTTTACTTTAAGCCCATGTAATTCTCTGGCCACTACATGCTTAGAGTGGTGCCGGCAATTGCAGGATATTGTCTGGCAAGCCTAGCAGGGAGGTTGCTGCTTGCAGCGAGGGCTTAGAGCAGAATGCAAAAGCACCTCTGAGTTCGCTCCGGTTCCCTTTAGAGAAATGCAGCAATTGCCACAGCTCCACCTCAGCCCCTTTCTTAAGCTGCCTGATTGCATAAAGTGCTCAGTTTCTCAACCCTGCCTCAGACTCACCAGCAGTCCTGCCGCTGCTTTTTCAGGCCTGTATACAGCCCGCGATGGCCTCGCAACCTTTAGAGACATGGAGCGGAGTGCCCTCTCTAAAACTATTTTCTCTTTATAAACACAGGGAGATAGACAGAGTCATGGACCTTGAGAGAAAACAGAATGTGCCCTCCACATGGCAAATCAGTCTGAGAGTGTCACGCCGGCCTTTGCAAAGCAATCTCAGCAAGTCTTTTCCTTTTATATCCCTTCAGGTCTTATTACTCTGGGTCTTTTTCTGCCTCTCAGGGCAGTGACAACACCTGCTTCCAATGCCTCCACCCTTGAACCTCATCCAGGAGGAAACATGGTGTCCGTCTCTGTTTGTTCTTCTGTTGTGATGTTTCCAGGTATCCCGAAGAGGAGAATTTGTTGGATTTGTGAGAGTGTGTGTGTTTTTGTATGGGCACAGGCACTTGCATGTGTGTGCATACATGTGTTCACACATCTGTGAGATTCATTATTCCACAAGTGGAGTCTACAGATGGAAAATGTGATTCAGGGATGATGATGCGTCTTTGACTCAGCAGGGAGAAGACCAAAATCGAGAAAGAGAGAGGGAGGAAAGAGGAAAGAGAGATGATGGTCCCGATGGAAGTAGATGTTTTTGTATCAGACCAGCTTGCTCATCTTTACCTCATGGTCTCCTTCTGCAGATGACAGGAAAAATCTGAATAAATGCACATGCATACACACACATCAAGCCTTTAATTTTCACCAGGGATTCTTAGTGATGCCAATTTTTCTCACTCCTAAAATATTGTTAATCCTGGGTCAGCCAATAAGTGTGTGTATGTGTGTGTGTTTTCAAAGTGAGACTGCATGTTTTTGTGTGTTTCAGATAGGAAAGTGAAAGAAGAGTGTAAATGATTCGTCTGGGAAACCTGCGTTCAGAAGTGAACACACACACACAGACGTGTTTCCATCACTTTCTGGGACATTAAACAGACTTATATTCATTTCCTGGAGACTTACCCAAACAGTAACCATAACCACAATCACTACTTGCCTAATCCTAACCCTTTCCTTAACCTTAATCCAAGTCTTCCCTTTAAAGTTTAATGATTTATGTTTGGGGGACTTGTGTTTTGTCCCCTCAAGGAAGGTGAATTCCCACAATTTAACCGTGTAAACAGATTTATGTCCCCACAACACGAGTAATACGCATCCACACTTGGCACACACACACACACACACACACACACACACACACACACAAAGTTCATTCCATCCAGCTGGGTCTCTCGCTGGGAGATATGCAGTCCAGTTCATCGCCAGACAGACGGGTAATATATGGCCCAGCTCTTGCCTCAAACACACACACACACACACACACGCACGCACACGCACAGAAAGAGAAAGAGAGCAAGAGAGAGAGAGAAACACACTCAAACAAATACACAACCGCATTGGAACTTTCTGCAGAACTAACAAAGCTGTCTGCATGTTCTTCACTCAGATTTCTCTCTTGCACCAACCTTTGTTGCTTTTGGATGTTCACTGAGGAAGCTATGACGGTCCGGATGCCAAGGTGAGAAGGACACAAGGACACAAAATAGGGAAGAGGAAAAGGAGACAGACATTCCATCACAGCACCAGTGCAGCTGCAGCAGGGACCAGCCTAACAGCCTCTTATTGTGGAGAATTAGCGCGGAGTACACAGGTATGCAAGGTTAATTTCCTTTTCCTCTTCTTCTTTATCTGCCTTGCACCAGTCCTGCTTGCATTGTGTGGCGGTGTAGTAGTATAGTTGCTATATTTCATGGTGACTGCATATGTGAATTGTCTGAACAGGAATGAGTCCGCTGAGAAGTTTTTCCTGGCTTTTGGTATTCCTCTATGCAGCAGCTGTGTTTGAAGGTACCACAAATTTTCTGACTTGTGCATTTACTTACAGACACAAATCACCTGCATTCAAATATATACACAAAGACAGCCTCTTTATCTCATTCCCTCCATTTTAACACAGTAGTATGAAATCTAGAAAAGACCACACACACTTGTTCCTTCTCTACAGGTGTGTGGGGTGCAAAAGTCGACAATGTATCGTCGGAAATCTGTCGTCATCCTTGTGAGGAGGTGATGGGCTTGCTTACAGAGATCGAAGGCCTGCGTGTCGCCACCAGCAACCTGCTGGAAGACCTGGAGAGAGTCGTAAGACACACAACTACATGCACATGTATCAACTGCATGTCAGCATTTGTTGGTTGCATTTGCCTTTTTTTGGATAAGGCAAAAGCAAGAAAAGAAGACATTTTTAGAAAAAATAGAAAAAAGGAAAAATAAGTTTTGTTTTCCATAATAAAGAATTTAAAACATATAAAGATGCACAGTTGGCTATTTTATCATCAAAGACATTGTAAGTTTAATTTTGACCAATTTTGTGATTGTAATTAACTAATGGAGGCAATAACAGAGAACCCTGTGTGTCTACCACTTTCTTCACTGCACTTCACTTTCCATTTTGATGGGTAAGAGCTTTCTTGGGAAATCTATGTCACAAAACTAATACAGGGAAGCTCTTCTTTCGGTTCTAATGGAACAAATAGTGACAGCCCTTTCTCTGGCAGCAAGTGCTGTGGTTTGCGGTGAATATCCTGGTGATTCGGAGGAAAAAAACAAGCAGAATGAATACCATCACTGTTAAAAGTTGGCTACTAATCAATTTAAACATTATTCGAGCCTAATTCAACAGGTCTTTGTGAGCTAATACAGGATAATATAATTATGTAAATACTGAAAATCTATTTTTTTGTTTGATGATATTAATCAAATGCAACATGTATGTACTTGTGTTTTCAGTCAAAAGAAAATGAGGAGATGCGCATATCTCTTGCTGAGCTGAGCAACAGCAGCAGTGTCCTTGGTGATGGCCGTGGTAGCAGCAGTGGCAACGGCTGGGCTGGTGGCCATGACCATGGACCTTTTGGCAGCCATGGTGATGGACGTGGTGGCCGCCATGGCGATGGACGTGGTGGCGGCCATGGAGATGGACGTGGTGGTGGCCATGGCGATGGACTTGGTGGCGGCCATGGCGATGGACGTGGTGGCAGCCACGGCAATGGACGTGGTGGCAGCCATGGCGATGGACGTGGTGGCAGCCATGGCAATGGACACAGTGGCAGTCAAGGCAATGGCCATGGTGGTGGCTATGATAAAGACCATGGGGGTCTCCGTGGCGGCGGCTATGGCAATGGCCGTCATGGCGGTTATGGCAGTGGTCCTGGTGGCAGCCGTGGGGATAGCCATGGTGACAGTAATGGCAACGGCCATGGAGACAGCCATGGCAATGGCAGTGTTGACGGAAATGGCGAAATTCATGGTGGTAGCTATGATGATGGCCGTGGTGATGTCCATGGTGGTGGCTATGGCAATAGTCGTGGTGGCGGCCATGGCGATAGCCGTACTGGAGGCAATGGTGATGGTCATGGGGATCTCCATGGTGGTGGCTATGGTGATGTCTATGATGATGGCCTGGATGGCACCTATGGTAACGATTATGGCAACGGTCGTGGTGGCACCTATGGCAACGATTATGACAACAGTCGTGGTGGCACCTATGGCAACGACTATGGCGACAGTCATGGTGGCACCTATGACAATGACTACGGCAACGGTCGTGGTGGCATCTATCGCTACGACTATGGCAATGGTCGTGGTGGCATGTCTGTTGATGGCTATGGCAATGGCATGGATTTTGAGGATTTTGACAGAGATGGGGAGATCTGGTGTATGCAGGACGGAAGAATATACGAGCAGGGGCACGACTGGGACGTTGACAGCTGCACCTCCTGTACTTGCTGGGTCAGAACTAAACAAACTTATATTACTAATCTAAAATATTAGCAGTGAAAATGTTCTTTGGAAAGTACCATGCAATGATTAAACTGAAGTGCTATGATAAATACATCTGCATTATGTAGGTTCAGTGGAAATCTCTGTAATTTGAGTGTATATGCAGCCTAGTCTTTATGTTATCTTCATCTTACTCTCTGAGTCTGTCTTTTCATTATTTACCATCTTTAGTTTTGTTGAGGATAGACTGAGGGAGTAGCCAGACTTATTATGAGTCATGACAGCATACCATTCTTTTGCAAGGACTGGCATTTAGTAAAACATCTGACTCCAACTAGCATGGTATGACTAATAATATTGTTATGAATTCTGAGAATGTCAAGACTGGTCTGTATCTTCCTCACCTTGTGTAGGATGGGAAGGTGGTGTGTCAGCAGGTGTCTTGCCCTCCTGTATCTTGCATCAACCCATCCTTTATTGATGGAAAGTGCTGCCCTGTCTGTCTCAGTGAGTTTGTTTTCTCTGCATCTATGATGTAGTTTAAAAAATGAATGCTGAGATTATACATTTCAATAAGTGATACAAACACTGTGTGTGTGTATATAAAGATGATGAAGATGGCTGGTCCCCATGGTCTGAGTGGACTGACTGCTCTGTCACCTGTGGACGAGGGGGCCAACAGAGGGGACGATCCTGCAATGGCATCATGCCGTCTTGTGCTGGCCCGTCAGTCCAAACCCGCAGCTGCATGCTGACGAAATGTGACCGCAAGGGTAGGCCATCACTCTGTATGTCTGATCTGTCCCATATCATAATTCAATTTCATATTTATTATCGATTGAGCAAAGCCAGTCCAAGGAGATTAATGAAGTATTCCTCAAAGAGCAAAAATATGAAACTTTAGACGAATGGATTTTAGAGATTGAAATCATAATTGGAAACATGTTGTAGTTCTGTAAATATATACACAGTGTGGAGCCGTGGCAGTGGTCTGTGTTGATTCTACTCAGAGACCTTTCCAGACTCCTGTACAGAAAAACCTGGATTTTTTACAACCTTTTTACGCTTGTTTCATGTCCAGTGCGTGCTGGCGGGAACTGGGGCCTTTGGTCTCCTTGGTCTGCGTGTACAACAACATGTGGTGATGGTAACATCACACGGGTTCGTCTCTGCAACAACCCCCCACCACAGAAGGGGGGCAAAGGATGCAAAGGCAGTGCCAGGGAGACTCAGAACTGCAACAACACTCTTTGTCCCGGTAAATATACAAGCACAAATAAACACACAGACTGCACTGAAGTACTTAATGGCATATGTTAAGAGAAGTTTTTGTGTGTAGTTGCTGGAGGCTGGACAAGCTGGTCGGAATGGTCAGTGTGCTCACAGTCGTGTGGGGGAGGTCTTTTGAGTCGTCAGCGGGAGTGTTCGAAACCCGCTCCTCAGAATGGCGGGAAGCCTTGTGCAGGAGATACTGTGGACTATGAAGCATGTAACAAGCAGCCATGTCCTCTAGGTAAACCTTAACCCCGCCCACACACCTCAGGCTACAGGTTAGGGTTAGCTTTTACTCTAAGTAGGCTAAACCTCACATCCATGGATAAATTTCACTCTTTATTGTTGGATGACGAATTTTTTTCAATAGGTAGAGAATTTAAAATGTATATCCAACAGCATTTATTCTGCTTTTATTCAAATTCTTAAGTTTAGGACAGAACAGACAAATGTTTGAAACAAACTTTTTTACAATCACTGAGATAGCTTTACCATTTCACGTATAAAAGACGAATGTTTACATTTGTACGTGTTTCCAGATATATGTTTGCTGTATCAACCATGTTTTCCTGGGGTCGACTGCATATCATATAACGATGGATCATGGGAATGTGGAAGCTGTCCGTTGGGTTTTTATGGCAACGGCACTCACTGTGAAGATGAGAACGAGGTAAATCAACAGCAGCACAAAAGGTTTCAGAAGGTGTGACATCAGGTCTGTTGGCTCAAAGGCATTGAAGTTAGGAACTGGAAAAAACAGTTTAAAGATTTTAATGTTATATCTGAAGTCAACCCATCCTGCATCTACAGTAGGAAAAATAGCGAGGCTCGGCAAGAAGACAGACATGTTTTGCAGGTCTGCAATTGTCAATCAGCCACGTTCATACAGAAATACCAGCAGCACTTTGTCTAGAGTGGTAATTAACAAATGCAGCATTTCTACTAAACTAATCATGGCAAAGATCTAACCTACTAAAAATGAGCATTTAGCATTGTCATTGTGAGTATGTCACTATTGTAAAGCCTAACAGAGCTGTTGGCATGGCTGTAGAGCAATGGTTTGACCATCTCTGGCCTGGATTGACAACATCTATGACACACACTGTACTGTGAATCCAAAGATAGTTTGTATGTTGTCCACATCCTTCAAGCTGCAGTAGGTAGCTTAGGGATAAACATGATTAACTTTTTTGTGTTATATTTGTAAAAAATGTCATAATGCCCGTAGACAGCTATTAGTAAACGACATGGTCTGAGAGTATTGCAGAATCGCTTTGCTTTTCCACGCCTCTGTATTCAAGATTGGTTAAAAAAAAACAAAAATAAACAAAAAAAACCCCTATTGCTCCTGCCAGGGAGTGGAGGCTGCAGTAGACCTCCCTGCCAACGAGTCTCATGTTACAGCTAACATTAGCTTGTTAGCTCATTAACAAAAGTTACCAACTGCAGCTTTAATGTCTCTGTGATCCCCTAACTGAAGGCATCGTGATCACCTGCTCTAAGATAGTAAGAATCTAAAAAATAAAAACATAATGTGTTGTGTGTGTACCTGGCAGAAAACTCCTCTGGCCAGTTCTTTGTATTTACAGTGAATGTTTGATATGCTGAGCATTGGTTATCTCTCACAGTGTGAGGTGGAGGATGTGTGTGTCACAGAGTGTGTAAACACAGACCCTGGGTTCTACTGTCTGCCATGTCCTCCTCGCTACAAAGGCACCCAGCCGTACGGCCTCGGACTGCAGGAAGCGCTGAGAACCAAGCAGGCATGTAGTTTCCTCTTTGAACATACATTTTCATTTGCATTTCCTCTTTTTTACAATTTGAACTACAATCTCTTTTCTATCCTCAAATGCTTTGACTGTAGGAGTGTGAACCATACAACCCTTGCAAAGACAACACACACACCTGCCACAAGTATGCTGAGTGTGTGTACCTGGGCCTGGCATCAGAAGTTTTGTTTAAGTGTGTGTGCGCCATAGGGTTTGCAGGCGACGGCTTCCTGTGCGGTGAAGACTCTGATCTGGACGGCTGGCCCAACAACAAATTACCCTGCAAGCAGAATGCAACCTACCACTGTCAGAAAGTAAAAGAATAAAGAAAAAGTCTAATCTGATTTCCTGACGATGTTGTGGTGGGATGTAAATTCACTAAACTGAGTTGTCATTGGCTGCAGGATAATTGTCCCACGCTGCCAAACTCTGGACAGGAAGACCTGGACATGGATGGACAGGGAGATGCCTGTGATCCTGATGATGATAACGATGACATCATGGATGAGAGGGTGAGACTCTGGTTCTGACAGAGAGCAACTCTGAGGATACCACGACTAAAAAAGTGGAAAATATTCACATCCCCTGTGTGTGTATGTGTGCACAAATGTGTGTGTGACACAGGACAACTGCCCGCTGGTGTACAACCCGAGGCAGTTTGACTCTGACAGAGACGGGGTTGGGGACCGCTGTGATAACTGCCCGTTTGAGAGCAACCCGCTGCAAACTGACACTGATGACAATGGAGAAGGAGACGCCTGCAGCATCGACATCGATGGAGACGGTGGGAGCTCCTCACTAAACCAGGCCTGCAACATACACTTACTTATTCCAGTATTTCAGCGTTATTAGAGAATCATTTAAAGATTTTAAAGGGGTTCAATAAACAAAAAAATGTTTTATCCATCACAGAGAAAACAAGGCAACAGCGGGGAAACAGTGTTTCAAGTAGAGGGACACAGAACCTGAGGTTGTGAACAGACTTTGACACAAAACCAGTAGCGGCTCACGTGTAACTTTTAGGACCCAAAGCATCTGTTTTGAAATTGAATGCAGGGACGGTAACTGTAATCCCCCCCATGTCTCCACCTTCACCTGCAGGCAAAGCAGCAGTTAAGAGTCATTTAAACTGAAAGCTTAAGTTAGCTTAGCAAGGCTGCAGCAGAGGCAGTGGAGGGAGAAAAATAGCGCTTTGGGGTCTAGAGGACAAGATTACTTGATTAATTGGTAGTGTGATAAAAAAGGGGGGAATTGTAAAATATGGCCAAATGTACACTTAGCCAAACAAAGTCTTGCTTTGTATTGACTGGAGTGTTTCTTTTAGATTCCTAATAAGAAAGTAGAAGCGTCAGGAAATACAATTAATCTGTTTGTGTTTTTCTCCAGAGGTTCTGAATGACCGTGACAACTGTCCCTTAGTCTACAACACTGACCAGAGGGACACAGACCTGGATGGTGTTGGAGACCAGTGTGACAACTGTCCTCTTCTACACAACCCAGAGCAGGTGAAAAAACACAAAACACAAATCCTAAAAGCATATGTTTCTACTGAAAATATAATTTGTTGGAAAAATAACATTTTGGTGGTGTTGCCTCACAGAACATCTGGTTTGGGAGAACATTTTCTTAGTGGTAATCAATTAGGTAGAGAGGTATGATTTATTTCAATACATGAAAATATTTTGGAAGTCTATGCAGAGAGATAGTGTGCTAGTTAAGGTAAAACTAAGCATTGAGACTTGTGATTTAACACTATGTAAACATGTTTTGCATGTGTGTGTGTTTGCAGCTTGACTCTGACAGCGACTTGGTGGGGGACATGTGTGATGACAACAAGGACATCGATGAGGACGGCCACCAAAACTCTCTCGACAACTGTCCCTACATCCCCAACAGCAACCAGGCTGACCATGACAAGGATGGGAAGGGAGACGCCTGCGACCATGACGATGACAACGACGGTATCCCAGACGACAGGGACAACTGCAGACTAGTGCCCAACAGGGACCAGCTGGACTCTGATGGTCAGTGTTGCTGCGGTTTCTCTAAACTTTCAGTGGCAGATATGTATGGAGGACTCAAAACTGCAAAAATCAATCAATCAATCAATCAATCAATCAATCAATCAATAATACAATTGTTCCATTAAAAACTATATTAGAAATAAATGTATAAATAAATTTATTAAACATGACATAAATTCATTTTTCTGTATGTACTTTTCACCCTATATATTTTCTCAAAACCTTGTTTTATTTCTGTATTTTCTTTTGACATTTCTGGTTCATTATGCAAATATGGTTTCTGTCTTTTTATAGAGTTTCATGGGTTCAACTTCCCAGATATTGGTTTGTTGGCTTGAGAGTGCATAGATCAACTCTAAGGTCAAGGCGAATAAATGCAGATTGCAATGCAAATTAAAACAGAAATATCAATTTAGGTCACATTTTAGAGATTACATAATGGCTACATTTATCTTAATTTTTTGTGCATTAAATGCCATATTAATTTACTTATTGCATTATATATATATATATATATATATATATATATATATATATATATATATATATATATATATATTTAT
>JAQLOL010000014.1:6948258-6968471 GCA_029783665.1 Naso thynnoides
TATATATATATATATATATATATATATATATATATATATATATATATATATTTAATTTGTGCAGTTTCAGTCTTCCATAATGTATGAAGAAATCAATCGGCAAAACTGAGAATAGCACTAATATCATGGTACAAATGTGTACAACTGCTGATTAATTTGTTGGCACATGGGAAAGAAATTTTTGGTAATTTATGAGAAATGGATTTTGCAGTCAAGCTGTAAAACCTAATGACTATCAGGTCCTGATCCAGGTCATATTAATGTTGGACATCCACATAAAACGTTTATTGCTCTCAGTAGTGCCATTAATCATTCATAAAAGACTCTTTAATCTTTCCACCATCATGTAAGACTTTCGCATTACATCTGCATTACACTTGCTTCTGTATCTTTTTCCTGTCTTGGCTAAAAATGAGTCCAGGAAATTGCATGCTTTTATTTTGTCTCCTTATTCCCCTCATGCAGGTGACGGTAGTGGAGATGCATGCTTCGACGACTTTGACAACGACAGTATTCCAGATGCGCTGGATCCCTGTCCGCTGAACCAGGATATTGGGTCTACAGACTTCAGGAAGTTTCAGGTTGTTTTGTTGGACCCTAAAGGCACCACGCAGTCTGACCCCTTGTGGGTGATCCGCAGCCAAGGCACGGAGCTGCTGCAGACAGCCAACTCTGACCCCGGCATTGCTTTAGGTCAGATTAACTCAAAAACCCACAAAAAGCATAAAGGAACATGAAAAGTCTACAAAGATAACATCCCTTTGTCTCAACAGGATATGACAAGTTCAGCTCTGTAGACTTCAGTGTGACATTTTATGTGAACACCAACCGAGATGACGACTATGCGGGTATCGTGTTCGCCTACCAGTCCAGTCGACGATTCTATGTTGTCATGTGGAAACAGGTTGGGTTTGAATACTCCTAATAATAGTAGAAATTTACCCCAAACTACTCTTTAAACCCCTTAATCTGAGGTTAAAATCCTTATAATTATTCATCTTAAAACATCTCTGTCACCTCCTTGATGTTTCTCTTTTATAACAGAACGTCTACAACAAGAAATTGAAAACTGCACAAAGACCTGACTATTCTTACACATCTTTTCACTGTGCAAGCATCAGCTTAACCTTCACTCTCTTTTATCCTCCACATCCTCCTCCATGAGAGCAGGTGTCTCAGGCCTACTGGGAGAAAAAGCCGACCAAAGCTTTCGGCACAGCGGGAATCTCGATCAAACTGGTCAACTCCGCCACAGGACCAGGGGAGTTTTTACGCAACGCCCTGTGGCACACCGGAAACACCAGGCAACAGGCATGAATCAGTGACTTGTATATCTTTGTCTTTTTGAATTCTGCGTGTCGTAAATCTCACAAAATTTCTTATTTGGTCAGAAAAACCTTCCTTAAAATAATCTTGAATAGAGCATCCTTTATGAGACTGGCACTGCAAAGCATATATAAAACAATTTTCTTGTCCCCCCTGCTGTGTGTGTGTGTGTGTGTTTTTGTGTGTGTGTGTGTTTTTGTGTGTGTGTGTGTGTGTGTGTGTGTGCGTGCGTGCGTGTGTGTGTGTGTGTGTGTGTGTGTGTTTCAGGTAAGGACATTGTGGCATGATCCCAATAAAATTGGCTGGAAGGACTACACCGCCTACCGCATGCACCTCATCCACAGACCAAAGACTGGATTCATCAGGTACAAAGTCTGCCACTATAACTCTGCAAGTGCTGATTTCCCACCTTAAATTTTATCACTGGATGCTCTAAATGTTTTTAGATTTATTCAAGCCAGATTCTTAAATGAAACTGACCCCATTGTAAGAGATGAAATGACTCTTTTTTTCTTGTGTTTTCTCATTATCATCTGAAAACACCTGTCTGCTACTTCTCTAGGCAAGGATAGTCGCAAACAAGACATTTAGTACCCTGCAGATGTATTGAGCTAAAGCAGGTGACGCTTGACTGGTTTTTAAGAATGAATCCAACATAATTTCATGTCCATATGTTATAAACACATCTGGATAAAGATCATGGTAGTCACCAAAGTTTTAAAGTTACAGAAAAAAACTACATTTGGACTTCCTTAGAGGAACTACAGCTTCACCCAACATAGAATACCTACCTAAAATAGCTACATGAGCAGCAAGATTTATGCTTTTATTTTCAGTACAAACATATGTTGTTACTGGCTTGGCATTTAATGGACCATATCAGTGCTTTAGTCCATTTTCTACCCATCACATATACATGATTTTTAGACTTAGACTTAAATATAACCACTTTATGTACCACAAATTGTGGAAGGGTTAGGGTTAGGGTTACTGTCACTGTCACTTGTTACTGTCTCACATATAGATAACATTAGAATAAAAGAGTATGTATACAGAAAATATACAAAAAATGTACTATATAAACATAGTGTAAACAGTAGAATATAAAATAAAGCCGGTGCAAAATTTCTATGTGCAAAGTTACTATTGTGCAAACAGCTTTCTGTATGGTTTCAAAGTGCATAAAATGCATTTTATGCACCATTTTCAAGCGGACGGTGATTTCTGTACAGCATGATTGCTTTAGATGTACAAATATCAGTTAAGTGAAAATAACTCTACTGATTTGTACACACCCACCAGACTTTTCAAATGATTTCTTTTTGAAGATAAAAACAGACACAATGCTCACTAGGGATCACAAAGCAGGGGTTTTTTTGTAGAAAATTTACAAACTTAAATGCTGTGAGTAAAATGTTAAAAAAGATTAAGTTCCAAAATCCCCAAACCCTAAAGCATTAGACAAAAACACTGATATTGACTCTATAAAGTAAAGATAATTTGTACTACATGAGATATAACAAGCAATAAACACTGGCATTGTCCTTTAAATCCCACATTCGGGGAAGAGTCTGCATCAGCTCATTTCCTGCTGTTTTTAGTGGAGCACCAGTCCTCTGGATAACTTCTTCAGCTCGTGAGAAATCACATTGGGTGCCACCTTTGAAAAGGAAACTCACCCTCAGATGTTCTCACACTGGAGGATATCATCAATCTCCAACACAATTCAGTTTCTTTGTTGTACCCGCTTCTCCTCAACCTGCCACATCTACTTCTACTTCGTTGTACTTCTCACTAATGGACTTTCAAAAACGCCCCCTGGGCAACGAGCTCTTTGTGCTTTGCTGTTAATGTGCAGATGGAGAGAACAACATCGGCACTAAAGCGACATTTTCGAGCTGAGACAAAGTGAGGAGAGATAGAGCAAAAGTAAAACTGCTAATAGCAGAAGTTCAAATTGTTTAAACTCTCAAAGAAGGCTGTCTTTGAGGAGGCAAGTGGTGGCTTTGTTGCATTCAGGAAAGTGAATAAGTGTGGGATGACTGTACGCTTATTGAACCAGAGGCTGAAAAGAAGCTTCTGCTCTTTGATCGTGAAGGACGAACACATTGATATTTTAGATAGTTGCCATGAAGCGCCACTGTAACTGCTTTAAATAGAGCTTCATTTGACGTCATGACCTCAGTGTTTATTTTGTAATGTAAAAGAAGGAACAGAAAGGAAAATACATGAACAATAAGCTTGTCTAAAAAAAATTATTTAATTTACTTAATTTTTAAAAAATTTTAAGAATGTGTTATAGACAGAAAAAAATTCTCTAATTTAACTTTCACGTGTTTAAGGTTACGAATATGCTTGAATTTTAAGATACTGGGATATGTGTCCAAATTTAGAAAAAAAAATCATTATAACTAAACTCTCTGATTCATGTTTATGATTTAAAGTATTTCTTTTTACATTAATAAAAAATCTAATATTGCTTTTGATAAATTATTTCCTTTTTGTTAAGTTGGATTTTTTTTTTTTTTACTAATCTCATTATCATTGTTTTTTTTATTAATATTTCAAATTGAGGATCCTGTTATCATGCTTGTTTTTTGTCCCCAGCATGGCAAGATTCACAAGCATTAAATAATTCTGATCAAAGCATAAAATCAAAGTCAAAATAAAGCGCTGGTGAATGAATCTTAATGATTATGAACATTGATTGCTGTGGGTTAAGGAATTACATAAACTTGATTTTTCACAGCTGCATAGATGAACAATTTGGATGTGATGAAAAATGCTTCAAGAGTCTGGAAAGTTTTAGTTTACCTTGTAAGTTCTTGAGACTCACTGTTTTATATCTGTGTGAATCCATATTTGACCACTGGACTATCATTTTAATTACTATATTTACATGTGAGAATAATTTTAACGGCTAAAGTGGAGCCAGTCTCAAGTGTTAGATATTTTACTGCTTGGTGGTTCAATTCACTGTATAACAATGTGTTTATTTACTGCCTGCTTTATGTTTTTTTTTGTAATTATTACTATCATTTAATTTTATGAAAATAGTTTTGTTCCACAGACATAGGAGGTCTGCATCTGTTGTAAAACACAGAATCGATGCTCTGTATGAAGACGTCAGCTATGTGGTGTTCCTCTGCAGGGTGGTGGTGTACGAGGGCAGAGACCTTTTATCCGACTCGGGGGCCGTGTACGACAACACGCTGGCAGGAGGCAGACTGGGACTCTTTGTCTTCTCCCAGGAACACGTCATCTTCTCAGACCTCAGATATGAGTGCAGAGGTAAGATTTTCTATCTGACCGCTGATCAGTGGCAAATGAACTACTCAGATCCACGTTACAACCATGTAAAAGTATTGTTAGGCTAGTTGCCTTGTTATATCAACTGTGTGTAGTAACAAGGAAGAGACGGACAGAGCTCTCCCACCGCTAATTAGCTTAGCTTGAATACTGGTAGTCAATGGAAAGTGCTAGCCTGCTCCCGCCTAAGTCATCAGATAATCTTTCCAACAACTGAGTGGTCCTGTGTGCTTGTTGTGATTTACTGTATTTACCACGTTATGTTATTTTTAGACTCAGATTAGCACTTTATGTAATTTTAGATCAAATACATGCCGGAATTAAACCATAGGGCACATGTGCGCTAATAAACAGCAAAAGAAGAAGAAGAAATACGTAAAATTCTACATAAAATAGTTCTTTATGTGAAGCAGCACATTAAAAGATGTCTCTGATGATCTGTTGACCATGTCTGTTTATCTGTCACCTGTTTTTCTTTACTTTCCTCCTCAGATTCCTGAACAAACCACCAGAGATCCACATTTATTCAAGAAAATGTTAAAATGACTGAGAGCGAGAGAGCGAGAGGGTGAACCACACACAAGCCTTCATCACCCCAGCACTACCAATTAGTGACCATCATCTATCAGCTTTTTATGCAACAGTAAACTTCCGGCTGTCTCATTCTCTGTATATGTCTGTAAAACTCAGACAGCATTTCTAGTGGCACTAGCCTCTTGTTGCTTTCATTTGCCTCTTGCTAATGGTTGTAAATAATTATTTATTGCCCGATGCCAGATGTGACAGCGAGGTGGGAGAATAAATTCATGATGGAGTCAGTGCAGCCCTGTGCAGACATCTGGCGGTAACTTATCAATAAAATACATTTTTTTTAATTATTATTTTTTCATTGTTTCCCTTGTTCTTCTCTGGAGATATTGGATTATACAAAGGCAGGGATTGTGGAAACGTGGTCTGTAGCTTCCTCTAGTGGTGAAAGTAATTATTACAAGTGATGAGTGGGAGAGAAGAAGGCTGACAAAGGTTTGCTAAGGTTGGTGAAGTTAAATAGTGGAAGAAGTAAAAGTAAAAAGGAAAACATCGTAAAAATACATAATCATAACTTTGTGTCATAAAAATCTAAAATTAGGTACAATAACAATTGCTAACAATTAACAATTTGCTATTTAAGTATTAGAACTGCTTAAAACTCAGCTGTCAGATAAATGTAGTGGAATTAAAAAAAACAACAACAATAACTTCCCTCTGCAATGCAGCCTAATGCTCAAGTTGGAAAATCTCTAAAAGTAAAATATAGATGAGTTGTGACGTTTTACCGGGTAGAAGTCTAAGGCTATCCAACAAGAAGCAGCTAATAGCCTAAGTAGAATTTTGGTGGATTTTAATTTCTTTTTATTTATTTATTTTTTTCTCATTGTCATTACTTCGATTGACCGTTTTGTGAAACTGATGTTAAAAACAAAAAAAAAACAAACAAAAAAAAAAAACGCTTTTCCTGTAAAAATCCAGAAACTCCGGATTCACATGACCTGAGAAATAAATCCTTTGTAATGACTCAAAACACTAAACTCGCCAAACCGGTTTCAGAGGGAAGAGGAAGGCACAGAAACACACACACACACACACACACACACACAGGTGCTCTCTCACGCACACTCTACCTGGGGCCGTGAATGAGCGACGTCACAGCTCTCTGCCCTGTGATGTGAAGAATGAGGAAGAGGAGAGTCAGAGGAAAGTTAAGTAGTCATTGCCAGAAGACATTACATCCGTCTGGCGAACTGAAACAGTGTCATTGAGAGTCATCGACTTGTGGACACCGGAGGGATGGTGCGCGGCTGTACTGACGGTTGGTGCGCTCAGTTTTGGCAGCGTCACCAGTCAACGCTGAGTTTTGCGCTGCTGGTTGTTGGTTACATCCTTTACCTGTTCATCGGCGCCGGGATCTTCTCCGCCATCGAGCTGCCTTACGAGAACGAGCTGCGGGAGGAGCTGGAAGCGGCCCGCCGGGACTTCCTGAGCAACAACACCTGCGTGTCCGACGCGCGCCTGGACGAGCTTCTGGCCCGCGCGCTGCAGGCCAACAACTATGGCGTGTCCGTGCTGGGCAACAACACCAACCAGAACTGGAACTTCGTGTCCTCCCTGTTCTTCACCAGCACCGTGCTGACCACGACAGGTGAGTCCGGATACAGGTGCTTAACACAAACAGCACCCAACACTTAATGTGAAGTAACGCTTCATTAAGGTTTTTAATCGTTGAGACAAATGATTTTTTATAAAAATCCCCTTCAGACATTAGAAGAAACATTGCTGAAGAGATCACATAAAAAATCTGTTGCCAAAATTGAATAAATTCATTCAATTTATCCCCTTTAATCTAAAACTAATAGGTTAAATACGAGTAAAAACGTTAATTATTTTCATCTAGGCCCATTAGAATGAGAAGACCACTTTGATCAACAGCTTTGCTTCATTTTTTTGTTTTTTGTTTTTTTTTAGTGAGTCAGCCTAAAAATACTCATACATAATAATTAGACTCTATTTTAAAAAAGGTCATTAAACTTTAAAAAAAATTCTTAAAATTGCATAAAATCCCTGTCTAGAATCTTTGCCTATGAGTATTTTAAATAGAAAGGTTGAAGCACAGCCATAGTGGAAAATATGTCCTCCACTAAATGTTTCCTTCTCAGTATATATGTGTGTGTGTGTGTGTGTGTGTGTGTGTGTGTGTGTGTGTGTGTGTGTCGGAATGCTTCAAATTTCCAAATCACACTTGTGTAAGTGAATAACCGAGCTGCGATGTCACATATGTCTGACGCTGAAATTTAAGGTGAACAAAAAGACGTTTTGTCTCATTCAGCACAAACATTCTGCACTGTGAAGGTCGAACAGCCGAGTGAAGTCACAATGAGTGAAACACATTGTTTTATACAGGAGAACTTAAATCAGTTGCTTTGGCTACATAGAAGTGGATCAACTACAGAAATACTATTAATCACAGCAACTTTTGGTTTCCCAGCTGTTGAAACATCAGTCTGGCTGGTGTTTATCCTCATCTATTTGGTAATAATGCAATTCTGAATGTTGGTAATCCATTAATTTGTTGATAAATACTTCTGAGTTTTACACTGTCTGGAAAAAGTCTGGAGTTAAACATATGAATATGTTCTGATCTGTCTGAATATACTGAATTGATAAATAATTTAGGCTATTAACCATTGATACACTTATTTGCTTAAGACCCTTTAACGGTGCAACTTGTTACTAGCACCATCATGTGACTGTAAACTTGTGTATTTTTCATAATGAAAAGATCATCACAAGGACAAAGTGTGCAAGGTTTAGTCATCTTTTATGGTATTTAATACTTTATATTGACCATAGTTACTTCTTTTCGGGCTTTACCTCTTTACCACTTGTTATTCAGTAAGCAGAAGCAGACAGTTATCCATCAGTTAGGCTAAAAGTAGAGTTGTTCTGAAACTGATATCAGTATCAGGAGTACGCCAGTCCATGCACCAGTCAGATACCATGTAATGTATTAGTGGTGAACAACAATACATCGCTAAAATTCATTTTTCTTCGCTGCTCTAAAACAGAACTGAGAAAGTTACGCTGTGCTGCCACTGGGATCTACTGTTTTTAAGAGCGACGAAGAAGAAATTAGAGAGCCGAAAGAGCTAGCAAAATTTCTGTGTCCGGCAATGTTTAACACTGGAGAGTCAAGGGAAATGTGTTGCGGATTTGTTTATTGCGCCCCAGTATGGGACTGGTACTCAGAATCAGACGATATGCAAGTTTGGGTATCGGAAATGGTATGGGGAAGAAAGAAATAGTATCAGAACATCTCTGTCTGAACATAGCAAAATAAAATCCACTGACTTTGGCCCTCAGTGTAACTATAAAACGAAGATTAGAGAGACTGGAATGAAAGTAAATTAAATTAAATATTTGTTTTCTGTTATTTATTTCTAAATGTGGGATTTAATTGGTCTTGGATTGAACTTGTCTTTCATAAGAGAAGATGTCAAATGAGCTCCGCCTGTCTTTCTTTCTTGCTTTCTTTCTTTGTATTTAATTACTGTTATGTGTGCGGAGCTTCACAGGGGTTAAGTGGCTCCTGTAGAAGACTCCAGCCTCTAATTACACCCTTATAATAAAGGCTGCGCTGCACGTCTGGCTGTGTTTTCAGGTTATGGCCACACTGTTCCTCTCTCAGATGAGGGGAAGGCCTTCTGCATCTTCTACTCCCTCTTTGGCATCCCCGTCACGCTCTTCTTCCTCTCTGTCGTGGTGCAAAGGATTATGGCCCAGGTGAGTCGACGCCCGGTGTCCTACTTCCACCGTCGATGGGCCATGTCTAAATCCAAGCTGGCTGCCATACATGCTACCTGCCTGGCCGTCATCATGACGCTGCTCTTCCTCATAATCCCTGCGTGGATCTTTACCAGCCTGGAGAAGGATTGGGACTTTCTGGAGTCTCTGTATTTCTGTTTCATCTCTCTTACGACCATTGGCCTCGGAGATTACGTCCCCGGGGAAGCCGGCAGTAAAGATGACAATCCACATCCACGCATGTACAGGCTGGCCATTACAGGTGAGTATGTGGCTGGATATAGTGCCATCAGGTCAACTACCACTATCACAAAGCAGTTTAAGGAAAGAGGATTTTGTTGAACTCTCTGTTGTACCCACTGGCTTCAGAAAGATTTTAAGAACTCAAGAGGTGAATTTTCTCATCCTGTAGCTCAGTGGTTTCTAACAGTGTTGTGGCATAGTTAGGGCTTGATATGAAACTTCAGTACTTTTATGGTATAGACCAATCTGCCTCTGACCAAAGGAGTTAATGTCATCAGCATCAGTGAGCCCATAAGCATGCAGCATGCAAGATCTATTAGTCCTGTTGATTGGTTATACTCTTGACTTTTGCTGGAAAAATACCAGATTACACCCAGAGATGGGGCTGACCATAAGCATGTGTAATGTATTCTTTTGTTAAAACAGAGTAAATAAAATTGATATCGGAAAAAGTATCATTCAGGAACCAGTATTGGAGCCAACAAATCGGTATGATGCGTGAAAAAAGGCAAAAATATAAAGGCAATGTTGACCTCTGCTACTTGGTTCAGTTAGCATAAGTCAATGACTCATAGTAGGTAAACCAAAGAGTAAAACTTTGTTGTCATGTTTCAACAGAATGACTTTAGAGGCCTGGAGGGGTCAAACTTTTCTGTATTTAATGTAAAGAAAGGCAGCTTTAAGTGAAATGCTAATATCAGCATGCTAACATGTTCACATGATACTAAGCATAATGTTTTTCAGTTTTTCTAGCCATGCATCCCACTTTATTGAAGCACATTGGCACTCTAATATTTATTTGCGAGCACAAAGTAATCAGAGTACAGCTGAGGCTAATGGGAATGTGACAGGTTTTGCAAATTTTGGGTTTTGATGTAAAGTATTGGAAAAATTCAAATTTGACCTGATTATGGAGCTGAAGGATAAGTCAGAGAGTCTCCGAACTTGTTATAATTCATCTCTAGAGCCGTGTTACTATTGTTTATTTAATAGGAAAGTTATATAAAAACAAAAATTGAGCCTAAAATAAATGTTTTTTCTCATATTTTCAATCATCTTCTATTGCCAACCACTGCTGCAAAGGACCTCAAACTGGGATTCAAACATAAATATCACAAGCGTTTTTATGAAACATTGATAATATGTGTACTAGAGGTTCATAATGTTTTGAACCATTTACCCTCACAGCTTTTCTGATTGAGAAAGTTAAACAAACCCATGACTGTCGGCCACTACGCCCTTTATTTATTGACCAAACCCTGATTTGATCTCATTAGTCACACTGTGCTGGTCTTTGTTTCCTCACGTGTGTGTGTTTGCTCTCCCAGTCTACTTGCTGCTGGGCTTGATTTGCGTCCTGGTGGTGCTGGAGACGTGTTGTGAGCTTCCCCAGATGAGACGCCTCAGACAAAGGTTCTACAAAGAAAAAGTGCGAGAGCTGGACTCCGAGACCACCAACATCATCGACCGGGATCACTTGAGCGACCAGCTGAGCGACCCCGTGGATCACGTGACAGAGAACCATTCAGCCGTCATCCCCTCTGTGTCGGAGCAGGCGGCGTCCATACGGCAGAACAGCGAGTCGACGCCTTACACGCCGGCATCAGGATCTGCTGTAAACGGAAAGCTGAGATGATAGAAACGTAAACATGCTCTGGATGAACCTGCTTTGACTCCTAAATGTGTGGATATGAGAATATAAGGAGCATGAGCAATGTGCACATTTACATGTATGCACTCACTTACTTTAAAAAGGGATTGCTTTCTGCCACTGCCAACACCAACAGACATTAGTGGCCTAAAAGCAGGAACCACCCTCAGATTATCAGGATGGCATTGTTTTCTTGTTCTACCCTGTTCCTCCATTCCCCGCAGATAAGAGCCAGATCTGTGACACAAAGGAAGGGCCGGGCCCCCAAACGGAGGGAAACCCTGCAAAGTTCCACTTCCTGTGAAAGTCTCATTACTTTAGTTCCAAAGCGCCACAGTTTGCTCTAGAGGATTTCACGTGTGCTTTTAGATGATGATTTAATCTATGGTGATATTTGCATAGGAAATTTGCCTTCTTAGTGGTAATAAAGTTACACCAGGACATTCAGGCAAAGCATGAGTCGGCCTTTTGTACAATATGTGTAAGAACTGAAGAGGAAGAACAAGAGCTGGCAATGAATAAACAGGTTTTTTCCTGGTTGCTTACAGGTTGTTATTAGAACTTCAGCTGAAATATATTTTTTAGTTGACTATGTTTACGTTAAGTGTAGTTTAAAAGTTTAAAATCACCTGTTGAACTGATTTCTTTTTCCTTCCTTTACAAGTTTCAAAATACATTAAAATAGACTTTTTCAAGCTTTTGTGGCAGATGATTACGAGCTTTTGAACAGCTGTGTGGTTAAAACTCACAGTCTAATTGCAGTCCAGCAATACATCCTACCTTTATAAAATAGATAAATAAATAAATAAAATTTTACTAATTTGTTAAAGCTATTGAAGAGAGGTGTCGGACGCTGCAACAGCACCACAAACTGTAGCCTGTGAAGTAGCCATACAGCAGTGTGTGCTTTCCACCACTAGAGGGCAGCACTGTCACTTAACATACAAATAGATACGTGAGGGTCATTGCTGCTGAGTGTTTATCCATCATGCTGCTAAAGGTAATGTCTACTTAAAAATGGTTTATGCTGAAAGAATATTTGTGTGTAACAGAGTGCAAGCATGCATATTGTAGTTGTACTGTACATGAAGTCTGTCAAAACCTTCTCAGTTTAAAAGAGTTTTTATGTTTTTCTCCCTTTTTAACAAGTGAAACAGCTTAAAATGGATTCAAATCTAAAGTATCTAAATCATATAATTTGTGTTTCATAGATTATTTTTCTGTTTTCATTGTCATTTTGCTTATTTATGTGTTTTAATTGAGAATAATTTGTAAATGCAGTGCTTATAAAATCTGTAAAACAAAAAATTAAACAATTTAAAACTGATAATATCTTTACAAATGTACAAAAGAAAAGGAAATCAAGAATCTTATATAAACTTGGGTTTTATTTATACATATCATAGTATTCACGTTGTAATCCCAACATATACATGCAAACTGATGTATGCTCATCCATTCATCCATTCATCATTCATTCAAATTCACTCACTCAAACACAAATATATACCCATTATGACACAACCTGGCCCTCTTCTAGAGCAGCAAAACTCAACTTCCAGTGAAGAGTTTTTTCTTTTTGAGTTGTCCTTAAATCCACATTGGCTGCGTGATTGTTGTTGTGCAGCAGATGTTGACCTTTGACCTTCCCACAAAGGCTGGAAGTTGTAAAGTTGGCGATCTTATTTACATATTGGCAGAATATCCCAAAACACACGGTAAAGCTCTCACATGCAGTCCCTCTCACTCTCACGCATACATACATCTGTGTGTGTTTACACGATCTCAGGTTTGGAGCAGCGAGGCCAGAGAGGGCGGAGGCAGACGATGAGGACGATGACGAGCAGTATTGCCGTAATGGTGATTATGGTCACGTAGCCAGCGTGGGGCAGAGGGGGAGAGTCAGGGGCTTCAGCTGGAATCATGTTGGTCAGGTTCAGCATGTAGCCCAACGTCCAGCCTGCATCGCTGCCTTTAATCTGCACACAAACCGCAGGAGGAAAAACACATTCGTGCAATACTTGAATACAGACTTAAAGGCTTTTGTAAACGCAAGGGGTCACTTAATGTTTGCTAAATAGAAAAAAATGTAGTGATAATCAACCCCAGTATTTAGATCTCAACCCAAATAAAACCCAATGATAGATTTAGGAACAACATGTCAGTCAGTGCTCTCCACCTCCATCAGCAATGAAGGAATGTTTTTTTTTTGAAAGAATCGTCTTCATCAGAGTTGTGGGACTTGGAGGCTTTATGTCAAGAACCAGCTAAACTGTGACAAAGGTTTATTCAAAGAAGAATTTACAATGGCAACTGTAATCCATTAAAATAATAAATGAATAAATAGAAAATAAAAATGGAAACCTATGTAAAGACATTTTTACTGAAACAGAATTTCCAAAAATATTGGAATATTAGCCATAACTGAAAGTTAAATTGAGTCTGATGTTACATATGCACAAACAGCACAGACTTATATGCATTCTGTGGTGGGTAAACACTTCCTTACATACTGTGAATATTTACACATTTGCTTGACTGGAATGTGAAATGGTGAAGGACTTGTACTGTTACTGCAATAAATGTAAACATTAAAACACAAACCAAAAGGGGGGCTTGATTAATATCCTGATTTTAAAAGAAAATATATTTATCAAATGCTCTTTTTTACTGTATTTTATTTTGGTATTTATATATATGCATGCTTTTTAAAAGCCTATAGGCCTGCTGCCTTTAAATGTGACACTTTTTGGGGCTTATATTAGCCTAAATATGAACTTGTATCGCTTTTTTTTTCATATTTTATTTTTGTTTTTTGTTTTCCCATGTCACTGATGTCACATGCAATGTGCATAATAAGAAACGTCTTACAGTGCAAAAGCTTATACTGTCAAACACCAAAGATAAAAGAAATAAAAACTTGAATCACAAAAAAATATGAATTTGCAAACTTTGTTGATTTACATAAAATAGCACAATATTATCGCTGCCCTTTGAGCAGCCTATCAATAATCATCCAAGGATGCGACCCCTGAAATAAGACACACCTGTAGTTTCGCCATCATAGACTCATTCTCAGCTGTTTAGCAACCACGTGACTTAATCACGTCCAGTCATGTTCATAGTGTACATGGCGTTGGCAACCTGACGCTTCTAAATTTGACGCAACCGACAGAGTTTATCACGTAGATGGTTGCCGTCTGCGTAATTATTGCGTTTGGTTGGTTGTCAAAAGACAAAAAGCTAGAGTTTGTTGTCTCGCGACCACCGCTCCCACCTGATTTCCGCTCGCCCGATTCCAAGGTAAGTAGTCTACCTGTCCATGTTACCTGCTGCTTCTGCTTTAATTGATGGTGACTGTTTTTGTTGTTTGTGTGGTTTTATGAATTGGAAGATGTTCTCATATTCAGCAGTGTGCTGAATAAAAAAATGCTTTACTTCATGCTGCTTAATCAAATGTAATTGCATTATGCGAGGCACATTTTAGTTTAGCCCAGCAGATGGGCAAATTCTCTGTTTTTATGGGTAGTTTGTTCCCTTGCTTTAACGATAAGTTGTGAAAGTCACCAGGCCTACTGCTGACAGTTTCATTAGTTCTGGTGTCTTATTTATTATTTATTTATATATAAGTTTACTCACTGCAATTAAGATCTAGCAGAGGGCAATACTGCCTGTATTTGTTTTTGGGTTTTTTTGTAATATGTCATGGTTGTAATGGCTGTGCGGTAAGGCTAAAGGATTACAAGTCACATTCATTATTTCTCTCCATGTTATTTAGCCGTTCATAAGGGGAATATTTTACTCAAAGGGCAAAAAAAAAGTCTGCACACTGGTGAAGCTCCTACAGTTTATTGATGGTGCTACAAAGTCGACATTTCAGTCCTTAGAGATCTTCCTCAGGATTGTTCACCATCAAACATTCATGCTGTAGCATCATCATTAAATTATAGCAGCTTCACCACACCGGTGTGCAACATTTTTTTTTGCCCTTCTCTTATCTACTTTGTCCTGCACCTGGGCACACTGGTGGATGTGCATGTGTTACTTAGTGCTTAGTATTTTACTCAAACCCTTTTGTTTAAAAGTCTGTATTGTCCATTTTCTACGGCAGTGCTGACTTGGCATTTCAGTTTCCTCAAACAGAAATATCAACAAAGTTACTGACGTCAAACTTCTTGTATAAACACCCAAAGAGTTGAACTGCATGTGCATGTAGCAAGAGCTGTAAATCTCATCTCCTTCTACCTTACAGGCCACAAGGTATCATTCACCCCTCCTCCACACTGGGTGGTGTGTGGTCCTAATGTAGGGTGTGAGTTGAACCACCTCTGGTGTGTGTGTGCGTGTGTGTGAGATAGGAAAGTTGTGGACTCTGATCTACTGACCTTTCTAATAAAGTTTATGTTGGAGTAGGTCTCCGAGGTGAAGTTGTATCCTTCTGTAAGCAGGGTGAGGATGTACGTGCCTGAGAAACAGTACTCAGCCAAATACTTCACTTTGACGTCTGGATGCTCCTTCTGTATCTGTTGAAGCAGTGACATCATCAATGTACAGTATGGACAGAGCAGAGGACGTAGATTAAGACAGAGAGGAGGATAAATGATGCAGGCCAATTGTAGTGTTTGCAACAGTGCATAAATATGCCCCAACCTGAGTCCAAGGGGTAGCACAGTAGCTTGTTAGCTTTTGCCTCACGGCGTCCAGAGGCATCGATGTATCAGTCAGATTGAGGAAGTTCATCACAAAGTAGTATGCGGAGAACGCCTGCAGAGTGTGAGAGGAAGAGGATGAGATGAGGCAGAAAGAAATGAACTTGTCCTTGAATCTTTAACAAATGAATGGATTGATTTTTATAAAAACTTGATTCTCTTTTTGTTTTGGCCTTTCTGACTGAGATGTTATTTGCAGTTGGTTCAAAAGTAGCTGTGACGTTTGGCAGGAGCTGCAGCAGACAGTAGCTTTCCTGCAGCCATGACGCCAAAGTTGAACCCTTCGTACTGTAGAGCAGGCAGCTTTAAAGTGACTTAGCACTTTTTAAAGCAATGAATAAACTAAATTAAAAAGTTATTGAAGGATTTTTACATTTTTTAAATATTTTTTACTGTCTTGTTTCAGTTTAGCTTTTCATTTTTGCCAGCATTAGTCCACACTCAGCCACTGGCTTTGTCCGAAAATCAGAGGGTCAGACTTACTTGTTTTTTACAACTGAATTTGCGTTTTGTGAGTACAGTTGGAATTTGATGTGCACTTCCCAGGACAAAAGATCTCTCTAGCAGCTGACATTATAAACATTTAAATATGTTAAATGTGTTTTGTTATTCTTGTGAATTGTTTTGTATTCTCTATACATTCTGCTTATTTTCTCTCATTTCCATGAGGAAAAGGATGAGCTGTCTTAATTTTTTGCTTTTGCATGTCACTATTTATAATTTGGGTGGGTGTGGATGCATGTGCTTTAAATGATGAAGAACTGACTACAGTAAGAGGCTGTTAATCCCCAGAGATGAATAGCTTTTTTATTATGGAGTTTTTATCTATATGACTTTATTATTTAGTAATAATTCATTATTTATTAATCCCCTTAGATATTTTTTGTTTTGTAAATACCATTAAGTAGCTAGTCGGCATTGCATAATACCACCCTGTGCAGAATGATGATAACTGAATGACCCTTGTACCTTGTTTCGTACCTTGTTAAGTAGCACTCAGAGCTCGAATCACTGCTATTAGAAAGACGAGTCATGCCCAAAACAGAAGCTGCTTAGTGAACCATGACTATTGAAGACTACAGCTGATAAATCTGTATGTTGTATAACCCTCCACACATCATGCAGGGTCCGAAAGGCCACTGTTATGTGCTGATAAATACAGTAAGCATTGTGTTACATTACCCCAAATGTTCCTTGCAAACGTGGCTGGAAGACCCCGTTGAAGGAGCACTGGCTGTGTTGGCAGTGGGTGAAGTTGAAGATATTTCTGACGATTTTTTGGCATTCTTGGAAATTTCCTCCCCCCGTGTGAAAGAAGTATGCAGGGGGGTTCTGGGGTTTCTGACTTGACACGCAGGGGCTGTCATAGAGAACCGGGTAGTGTTTTGTCTCATTGTAGCCAGGGTTGAAACAAGGATCTAATATTGATGGTGGACCTGACTGAGAGCAGGAGAGTTGTATGAGACAGAGAGGGGAAGCTAACTTAATATAAAGTCATTGTACATTTAGCATATGATGTGTCTTTTATAGATTATTTGGTATAAGCAACTCATCTTGGATTTGCTGAACATTCAATCAATGTTAGTAGAGAGAAGAATCTACCTAAGACCTGAAATTTTACCTGAGTCTGCTGTGCCAGCAGCAATCGTTGTGCTTGGTCTTTCCCGTAACACAGGAAGCTGTTAGTGTACAAATTATAGTCATTTCCGTAAAGCCGGAAGGTCACGGAGTTGCTGGGAGACTCTGAACCATCATAATCATCAGATACAAAGCTTATCTGAGTGGAGGCCCCGCCAAGGTCAAGGGCACCTGTGGTTTTTAAGCCCTGCAGCAGAGACAAAAAGGCGTTGACGTCAGTGCACAGCAGGACAGACGCACATTCCTGGCTGACACACAAAAGCACATCTAAAGGTAGACAAACTTGCATGCAAATGTGCATCGACCTGTGCGAGGCGGTCATCCAAGTAGTTGACCGTGATCCAGCCAAAGGCGCCCTCCTCCTGGCCGCTGAGTATTCTTGCACCCTGGTAGGAGAAGGGGAATTTTTTCAGGGCTTCCTCCACGGCCTGAAAGACCTCGTCTGATGCCGAGCTGTTCTCCATACTGCATGTACACACAACACAAATTCTTTGAGTGACTCACATCTGTAATTCAAATCAATACAGCAACCCATAAATAGTAAAGAGACGCTGCCATAAATAAGGGATTTGACGGTAACATATTAGCTGCTCTGGCAGTTAATCTCAAGTGGGCATAAATCACAAGGCTACAGATAGAAGCTCGTCAGCTGCCAAGTCAAAGACATTACAGAATTAAGGCTTGAGATACGCTTATGAAAAGACTTGCTGTGCTTCTTTTTCATTATATTTGATTATGGTCATGTGTGTGTCTGTATGGACACTGTACTTGAGCAGTCTCATTCCTGCAGTAGCTCCCAGATACAGAGGGGTCTGCGAGTGTCTTTTCTGTGGGACCTGCAGCTTGGCTTCCTGCATGCACGCTCTCAGAGATTCCCCTGCCTTCCACGGCTCTGACGCATAGCTGGAAATACCTGGACCTGTAAGCAAATGATAAGAAGGGGGTGAAGTCATTCAGCGTAAATTGAGCAACCGTAAAACAAAAAGGCAGGAATAGAACCCAACTGATATGGGATTTGTAGAGCAGATGTCAAAATTACAAAGCAAGAAAATTCTAGCATCCGATACACGGGCCATTGGCTCATGTAGAACGTGGTTATCAAATACTTGCCACAAAGACATGTAATGGTGGCAGAATATCTGACATTTTAAGAAACTTCTTTCTAAACATCACTAAACAATCACTGAACAGTAAACATGTCACTTATTAGTCATTAGATAATGGACAGCCCTCTGCTGGACAAACTATGGAATTACATAATTTTAACTCACTATGTCAAGCATTTTTTTGGCCTTTAAAGCAACAATATGTAACTTAACTGCGACCCATGACTTGAAAATTGAAATTAACTGATACACGTTAATACGTTTCACAAAACAACAATTTTCCTAAAAACGGGTCATACTTTACGGAGAAAATGTCCTCTCATGTCCTACGGCTGCTCTGCTTCAACTCTGTGATTCACGGAAGTTCCTGAAAGCAGCGTGTAGGCTGCCTACAGACTGAAGATGCAGCTGCTAGTTTTGTTTTTCGTAGCTGCGGGGTGCATTCATGTTGCTGTAAAAACACTTTAAATGTCGGCGCATATTGGAGAACATAAACGCTGATACTGATGCATCTGCAATAAGCCAACATCAGCTGATGCTATCAGGAAACCGACATATCGGTCACTCCCTAGCCTTAAGTTGAAAGAGTTAGTTAGCTAGTCAGTTAAAGATCATCTTCAGCACTGCGTTATGCTACATGTACCTTTGACATTGCAGGAATGCATCTGTTTAACTCTTCCAGTGTTGTTATCCTTCTCTGCTGGCCACTCATAGATATACAGAGATGTGTGGGAGGAACCAGCATCCAGCACAATCCCATACTGGAGTAGAGACAGGAGGAGGAATTCCAGTTCAGTGCTCAGTGACATTAACTCGTATGCTGTTTATACGTTTAGTGTAATGATCGTAAAGTCCACAGACAAACTTGTCAGAAGTATATCAGTAATACTTTTAATCTGTGCATAAAGAAAAATATTAGTTTAATACTGTGATAAAACAGCACTTTAGGTACTGTAATTGAGAACAGCAATAAAAGTCAGAATGGGCCTGCATTTGTCAGAAAAAGGAGCTGTGATTTAATGTTCTTGTCAACATCCACTGGCCTTATTTGGTTGTGGATTTCTAGAACCAGTAGTACCAGTTGAGGTCATACTGACAGGAGACCATATTTGGCTTGTGGACTTTGGACGGAGATCCTACTGTAACACACTGGGCTCTCACACAGCGAACAGGCCACAACATTTGACTTTTTATTCCTTTACTATACCTTGTACTTTTGAGGGACGGGCCTGTTCTGCAAAACTGCTACCGTCACCAGGGCAACAATCGCTATGACGCCAATCACAGTGATGATGATGGTCACAGGCGTGTGCCAGGGGTTCTTCTCTTTCATCTCTGAGAGCGGGGGCGGAGAGACAGACAGACAGACAGGAAGGAGAAACAAGAGGGTTGCCGGGGTAGAAAAGGTGGTAGATGGGGATACGTTAGAGAAAGGGAGGTGGGGCGGTTAGACAGTCTTGCATCCAGATGTGAGTGATGTCACAGCGTTCGTGTTTTTATGTGTCACAGGAGATCTTTCCGGCGGTTAATTGCTTAATTCTGTTGTTTTGTAACCAAAGGCTGCATATGGATTTCTGGTTCGGTCTTAACTTGTGCCAAGCTGTTGATTGATTCTAGAAGGGCTGCTATCTTGGGTGCAGCACATTGAAACACTTGAAAGGGAATCCCACCAAAGCACTTAGCTAATGCTGAAAGATCAACAAGATGATTTCCCATATGGGACGTTGTTAGAGGAAAAAAACAGTTTCACACTCACTGTTGTTAAAATGTGTGGGAATTTGTGCAAAATAAGACAACAGTTGGCCCCAGTGTTATGATTTAAGTTATAGCAATAATTCAGTGTTAGCCAAGAATAATTGTTAATATCAACATCCTGTTATAGGTGTATTTTAA
>JAQLOL010000014.1:6976926-7029331 GCA_029783665.1 Naso thynnoides
ACATAGAACAATATCACAAAAGCAGCACTTATGTAATCGCTCTGTTGAATCATCTGTTCATCAATAAAGATATTAGATCAATGATCATATATATTGACTATCAACCTTTGACCCTTAACCAGCCCCATCAAGTTCTTTCAGTTAATTAGATAATGTTGCACAGTTACATTAGTCAAATGCACTTTGCCCAATAAATAGCCATAAACATCCGTGGTGGCGCTTTCTAACTGTACCATGGCGTTTATCCTCAGCGACACATACCATGAAATCTCCAATGCTGAATCCCACATGCAAAACACACACATACACACACAGGCACCTGCTTAAGCTGTCTGTACACACACTACACATGCCATGTAAAAGTCTCATACCTGCCCCACACCGCTGCACAGCTGCTACACAAAACAAGTCACACACACTCACCTGATACTTAACATTTGCTGTGCATGCTGGTACATCCTACTGCTGGATACACTGGTAATAAGGATTTCCTAGTGTGTGCATTTGTGCATGTGTGTGTTTTCTGTGTGTGTGCGTGTGTGCGCACGCCAGTGACAGCAGTACACCTACCTCTTTGTGCAGACATGGGTTCTTTCTCAGCAGCAACACAATGCTCTTTCTATTCTTTGCCCCTCTCTCTCCTCTCCGTCTCCCCCTCTCTCTCACTCTTTCTCTCTCGTCCTCCCTCTTTCTCTCTCTAGTAACACAGCTCCCTGCTCCGTCTAACGTTTTTCAGCACCTCCTCGCACATACACTCACTTTATTAGGAGAAGCAGAGCTTCCCTCCTCCCTCCCGCTCAGCCCACTCCCCTCCTTCTTATGCGCCTTTAGCTTTGCCTTCTGTTTACCCCTTTTCTCTTCCTCTTTCTCTCGACACCTCTGTCATTCTCTTTGCAACAATCACTCTTTCACTCAGTCTTCTTGCCTCTCTGCACTTTCAGCATCTCCTGCTTTATCTATCGCTCTGCCTTTTAACTCCTGCTCTGCTCCGCTGGTGTCTTTTTCATCATTTTCCTTCTGCCTCCCCTTCTTTTTGCCATTGTCTCCGTCTTGTAAAAGTGGGTCAAACACCAAAGCACTGTTTGATCTGGATGGGAGCTCGAGCTGAAGCTGGAAAGATGTGAAAGAAAAGGCAGCGACGAGCTTCATCTTCTGCTCACATCCTTGATACCCGACACCCTTATTTTAATAAATATATCTCAGTTGTTCAAGTGAAGTCTTTACCTGCAAATACAGAGTCAGTAAAGTAAACTCAAAGACGTGTTGTGGTAGGTTTCTACATGCAGTCAGAACAGCACAATGTGTTCACCTCAGGTTGATAGAAAAAACCTTGAGTCAAAAAGGTAATGGACACCGCTACCGGTGTATGTGTGTGTGTGTGTGAGAGAGAGAGAGAGAGCTTGTGTTACACACTTTATCCAAGGCTGAAAGACAAAGCCCTCTAAAGCCACGGCCACAGGGGGAGTCCCTTTCAGAGTCAAACCAGGTTATACTTTAACCTCAGTATACCTTAGTAAGACAACAAACCTCCACTTCTCAGATACAGTCAGCAGAAATGGTTCATACATGGGTGTGATCAGTATGAAAGCTAATGCGCGTTCAGCACAAGCGATACTGAATGAATGCTGTGTTTTGTTTGTGTTTATTTTTTCTGCTATGTTGCGACCACAGATGAAGGTGTTATTTTACTTGGAGTTCTCCCAGCATTTTGTGCAGCCGTAGAAGGAAAAACACACAATTATTATGACAACAGTAATTCTCACTTAATCATGTTGTAAATCGCATGCAGATTATTTCCTTCAAGATGGCAGCAATGTCCTATCATTCAGCTTGAATCTGCAAACGCTCCATCGCTCTGTCACTAGATATGAAAATCATCATTAGTTATGGTAAATATCTATCTATCCAGTTATGTGTGCAGTGTGTGGGCAGAGGGGGTTCCAGATGCTGCTGCTTACACTCTGAGTGCTGGTCTAAATAATTACACATCCAGTCCATTAAAGTGCGCTTTAATCTGTTCAAGTAGCTCCTAAGTGCCCATCTGGTCACTTATAGGAATATGTGGCGTTTTCTTACCAATACTGAGGTAAGATGATCAATTCCACTCTCCGATCTGTACAGTAAGTATAAAGGCTGCAGACAGAGGCCTGTCAGCTTAGTTTAGCATAATAATAACACATTATGTCTCGTGTGTTTATACCTCACAATGTCCAGTGTGTGAAAACATCAAGTTTCATTTTATAGTGAGTTTTTTTTATGCCACATTATTTCTTGGCCGCCTCTAAACATGTCGTTTTCTTTACAGATTAAATATTTGTGAGGTTCAGAACAGTTGTTTGACACCTTTTGGACCAAACCAGGCTAGCTCTTTTTCCCCCGTTTCCAGTCTTTATGCTAAGAAAACAGCTGATAGCCATTGCCTCATACTTCAGAAAAATTAACACAAGCAACCAGAATTTTCATTTTGGGGTTTAAGTGCAAGCTGCAAACTTGTCTTTAAAAGTGATCTATGTGGTTTCACAGAAGGTGAAGTTGTTAACATTTGTACTGAAGCCTGCAGTAATTTGACAAAAAATATTTACATGCAATTCTTCTATCATCATAATTTATAACAATATAATTTTAAGGCGTCTGGAATTAAAGAGAAAGTTAAAATATTTCTCAATTTGTCAACCCTTTTCTGATAAGTGATGCTCTGGTGCTCCCTAAATAATTCTTCTAGTCTGTGAAAACTAATTATCTCACAGTTGCCCCTCTGTTGTGATCTTCATTTTGCCACTGCCCCTGCAGCTGGGACACACTGCCTTTAATCGATCAGAGCAACCGTGCAGCTAATTCAAATCCTTTTTCTTGACTTTTAAGATCAATCCCTTTATTTCTCTACAACATCTTGTGTTGTCAAATATTTTTACTCATTCTTCTTGTCAGTAACAGAAAACTTAAACCTTTCAATCTTAAAAAAACAGATAGACGATAGATAATGTAAATATGTGATAAATATATAAGATAAATAATCAATCTGGATCCCGTTGAATCCTTGAATATTTGAAGTTTGTCCATTCTGCTGGATCTGAGTAATTTCTGTTTTTTTCTGATGTATTTACCCTACAGTACTAAATGTCATCGTTCTTAAAATGCAGATGGGCTCCCTGAAAATTTACTTAGAACTCTACAGGGCAAGGCAAGTTTATTTATACAGCACCATTCATATACCAGTCGCATTTCAAAGTGCATTACAAAGGCATAGAAAACACATTAAAATGAGATATTAAGAAAACATTAAGATTGCATTTAAAAGGTGATAAAAGTAAAATTCAACAAATAATTAAACGTTTGATAGAAATTGCATTTAAATGACAATAAAATACAGATAAAGGTGACAATTCATTGATGATTAGAAGAATCTGCAAGTAAAAATATAAGTTCGAAAGCATGAAAAGAGACAAGACTACTATGGATTAAATTCATTTTTGTATCTAACTCATTGAAAGGCCACAGTAAACAGCGGTGTTGCTAGGTGTACGATAACTATCGCATCTGTACGATAATTTTGTCCTCTGCACAATGTAGGAACAATAATACCAAAAAAAGCCGAATGTACGATAATTTTGCTATTTCTCTGAGTGTAAAACACTGACACTGTGTGTTGATATGGTGCTTTTATACTGAAGGGTAATGACAGAAGGATTGATCATGTAATAGGATGCAGTTAACCTTGTTGCGTGAGGCAAACAGTTGCCGCCTCATTAAAGAACAGAGCCTCCATACACTTACATTAATACGGTGTGTAGGGTAGAGTTTGGTCATTGTGTAGTTTTTGTCCATTTCGCATTTTTTTCATATGTAAGATCATTTTAGTAAAATATGATATTTGTAAAGTCACGATATGATATTGCCATATTTTCCATTTGGCAACACTGGTACACAGTAACGTTCTAAGCCCTAATTTGAATGAGCTGATAGTTGTGGTGGACCTCAGGTATTCAAGAAGCTTGTTCCACAGGTGGGAATCAAAAAAACTAGAAGCTGCTTCAACTTTGCTTTTTTTTTTTTCATCCTGGGAACATTGAATCAACCCATCCCAGATGACCTGAGGGAACTGGATGCTTCAAAACGTACAGTAAATCAGAGATGTATTTCTATGTATTTCTTGGCGTATTTCTTGTGCGTCTACTGCAGAGGTTGTTTTACTAAGTAATGTATAATTTTGATTACTGCTGTTAAATTTGGGGACAGAAATGAATCAGTTGCTCACTGTAAAAAATAGCAAATCAGAAAAGAGAGTTTTATCCGAAAATAACAGCAACCGGCCGTAGCTGTTGCAAGTTAACGTGTAAGAAGTGTAACCGCCTGTCGTTTTGTCTGGCCTTTCACAACTTTCATTGTTTCCTGATTTTTCAAATCGCCCACTGATGCAACATCTAACAGTTCCTCAGAACAAAAAGCAAGAAAACTAACAGACAGATGGGAGGAGAAAGGAACTAAGAGGGTTGCCAGACATGCTTTTGTTGGACCACATATTCAAACAGCAGTCAGTAAAACATGACAATCAATAAATCTGTTTTAATTTGACGACCCCTCTCTCTGACTGGCGCCCAGAAGGCTTTTAGTCAGACAGCAGTGTGTTAATGAAATGCAGCCATAACAATATTTCATGTTTAGTGTTTTTCGTTCGTCTATGCTGACGGCTTTAAAAGTAACCCTACACTTTATCCAGTACATATATATTGTCGCTTTCAATACAGATGTCAACAAGCTGCAATTCCCTGTTTTATTTTGTTTACTGACTGAGATTTTATGTTTTAAACTGGAGAGATTTAATTTATTATAAAGCTTGCTTCTTGAAATGCAGTCAGGTGGTTTACATCGAGAAATCTTTCCTTATTTAAAACAAGAAAATGATAGATTTTCATAAACTGACAGATGATAAACCTTACACTGCTTATCAGCGACAGGTCAGTGGGGAATGTAGTTTATTAGCAACAACATTTCTACTACTTAGAAATGAACTTATGCACAATTTTTTAAAAAGGAGCACTTTAAAGGTAATCCCTCTGTGTTGAATTAAAAGGCTCTGTGTGGTTGCCAAAGTATTGATTCACTTTCTTTGCTTGATCGAACATGTTGACAGTTGTCCTGCTTGGATGACGAGGCAGCTGAACCTGGTTGTTCATAAAGCGTCTTGGCTGTGACGACTCTACTTTTTCCCCTCTCTCTTTAATACACGTGCATCAGAGACACATGCTGAGACCTCTGACTCTTAAGTGTCAGACCTCATCATGTAATTGACATAGCCCTTTGGGGAAATACTCTCTGTATGGTTTGCATTAGTAGAGACAAGACAGCTCATGCTGCTAAATGACAGTTATGATTCCCTGACTTTTCATCTAACCCCACTGTAACGTTGCCAGCTAATCTTAGCTCGTGTGATCAATCCTAACTCTAAGGTAAGAAAATTTGCACTCAGTGCCTCGTATGTGTTGCAATAGGTATAGAAATGTAACCTTATCTGCCTTGGGTGAGTGTATCTATACTATTCAAGATCACTTAGCTGGCATTTTCACAATGTGAGGTTGGAGAATGAAATGCAAATTAAGTCTCATGATGCTACTAAACCAGAAAACTATGTGAGTGCAGAGAACATGTTTAGAAGTGTGACAGCTGAAAGGAAAATTGCACTTTTTGAGGGGTTTAGCCTATCATCAACAATGCCTAAGAACATAAAAGCCTTTCCCTTCTCTGTGCGTTCAGTTGGTCGCTAGGAAGCCACCTCGTGCTGGCATTTCTCCACATTCAATAGAAGTAGTGGGGATACACCATTACTGCCCTCTAAAGCCCCTGAAATACACACAAATAATCTCCAGCACGCTCCATCTCCGTGTTGTGACCTGAATGTGAACTACGCTGCAGACGCATTGTTACTGCGGGAGCAAGTACCAAGGAACTGTTTCTCTGGGCACAGTGACACAGCGCCTGGGTCACAGTGCCTCGGTTACAGCACCTCGATTAGTCGAGGTTATTACCAAAGGTACTGGATCTGCTACTACATCACTGTTGAGAGTGAAATTACATGTAGATGGAGCGTTTTTGAGATTTTCAGATGCGTTTTAGGGGCTTTAGAGGGCCATTACGATGTATCCCCACTACTTCCACTGAACGTGCAGAACTGCCAGCACAAGGCACCTATCTGGCGACCTAATGAACACACAGAGAAGGTAAAACATCTACATTCTAATCTTATCTTAGAAATTGTGGATGATAGGCTAAACCCCCCAGGTGCAGCAGGATTAACAAGCTGTGGCTGGGATGCATATGTCTTCTGTATCCTTTGGCAGGCACCTCACCATACCAATACCACTGCTGCGTGATTAATCAATGAAGTTTTAATTGATTTGAATCTCTCACCACAGCCGTCATGTCCCATGCCATCCCACAGCTGTTCCTCTGGAGAAATTCTCAAGAACTTGGTTTGGAAATTTGGTTTCGTAAGTGTTCTTGAGTAATAAAGATAACGCTGTTTCTCAGGAACTTAAAACTGTTGACCTGCTCCACCTCTGCTCCACTGACATGTACAGAGGTGTATGCCTTTACCTCCTTTCTCCTGAAATCGACAATCAATTCCTTGGTTTTCCAATAATAAGCTATGGGTTGTTCTTTGTGTATCATTTAAAAAGAAAATCACTCTGCAAGATTGTGGATTTCCTCCTGATATTAACTCTCATCATGTAGAGCACACTCACACAAGCATAGCTATGGACTGCTGAAAGCTAATAACCTTGTAAAAGAAAACTCACAACTTAAAAAGCATTCAACTCACTGCCACGAAATAAGCAAGTGTCATCGATTTACATATCGTAAGTTAAGTGACTTTAAGGCTAATGCTAAAAATTAGCAAACCAATGTCACTGTCTCAACATAGTGGCTGGATGGACTTGCGCCATTTACTTGTGTTTCTAGGCTCTCAAATCTGGAAAAAACAAACTGAAGCAGTGGTTGATAATCGAGTCAATAATTCTGTGTCATTCAGGCTCAAAACATCAGCAGGCCTACCTTTTGGAATGTAATGAAGACTGATTAAATTTTCCAACTGCAGTTATTTCCAGAGCTGCATCAGTAAAGAAGGATTAACATTGATTACAGCTCTATTGACAGTACTTGTAGCTACTAGTCAGTAATATAGGCCATGGCATGCAGTGTTGCAGCATGCATTACATCAGACCACAATGACGAAATCTTCAAAGTTAAACTGGTTTTGACATGAGGAAGATCTGAATGTGCCCCCTCATCAAGCAAGAGAGTCTTGGTAAATCTAATTAGATCAACCCCATTGAATTGTCGTGTTCTCATGATCATTATCTCACACTTTCATCATGAGGTCTGTACTGAAGGCTCTTCCTCAGTAAATCTTGATTGTTGAAAGGAGCTAGGCCTGTGTTGGGGATCCTTCAACAAAGAATCCAAGAGATAACAAAGCATGAAACACCCAGTGTGTTGAACATTTATTTACTTATTAATTATTTTATTTTAAAAAAGGTTTTCCCCTTTACTTTCCCACCACCATATTTATGTATAATATTATCAGTCACTGCAGGAGATGTTTTGAAAGTATGCTGAGAAATCCAGAATTTTCCATCTTCAAAACTAGGGCCCCACCAGTATATAGGTTTGCTGATATTATTGGCTGATATTGGCCCATTGCAGATATATTGGTTCAGCATTTATGTTTCCCGATATGCGCTGATATCAAAACTGTTTTTTAAGGCCGGAAACAATGCTGGACCAGTCAAATTAAAATGTTATAATTTTTTATTTCGTTTGTATTTAATAAGTGCATTCAGCTGTATTGAATTTCCTTGCTCCCTAATAGTGATATTGGCATTTACTCTAAAACTCCCATACTGGTCTGGCCTTAGTTGTGATAACAGAAGTGTTCACTGCTCAGTCCACTGATGTTGAAAATAATGTTTGTCTGAATACAGGATATTCTGCCTCCATTACATGTCTTTGTCACAAGTGTGATATCTGATTTTAGATTTTTTTTTTTTTTTGCTTCGTAATACTGTTAACATTTGGCCCCAAAAATCCTATATCAGTCAGGCGTGATTTAAAAACGGTGTGTAAACAAAAGCAGAAGCTGAGAAATTGGATAGTCAGGTAGGTTTCTCTGTCGAGACATTACCTTTTCCCCCTCTTATATTCAGTGTTTGAATCATGACCCAAAGTAGCCGAGGCACGCCAGTGCACTGTCAGTCAATGCAAGAAAGACCCAACCCGCAAACTCTCGATTGCTGTCTCTAAGGTCCTCTATTCTGGGAATCTGCGAAGCATTAGCTATCGTCTCTAGATATACTTTCCTGTAATCAATACAAGGTCCTCAAATGTCGTCTGATTTCAGAATAAGCACCAGAACTCCACTCACTCTGTAGATGTAGAATATTACCTGGCTTTAAACATTCAATAAAGTAAAAAGCTATGACTTTATCATATTAGCTTTTAATTGTTCCCTCCAACTACATTTTTGTTTGATCCACTTTGGATCCAAACCAAGCAGCTCCACAGCTTCCTCTGTGTTTCCTGAAAAAGAAGTTTGAAAAGCATATTAGCCTGATTGAAAGAGGAAGGAGTAGAATAACAGCTGTAATGCATTTTGGGGGCATTGTGTGTCACGTTAACATCCCAGTAAGAGCTGTGCGATTGAATTATGGCAAGACTTTTCTTACTGTAGCAAGATGCTGTGTTGTGAGAGAGAGACAGAGAGAGGAAGAATAAAGTCAATATCAAGCCAGTGAGTTAAAGATTTGAAGTAGAAGACAGACTGACAGACAGGATCTCCAGTTAATCTTTTTAGGATATAAATGGTACAGTCTTCACGTTCCACCTTGTGCCTGTCTCTGTTCATTGACCACAACCACTCTAAGGTCGGAGAACAGAGTTGGCTAACAAGTTGCTGATTCTCCCCAGAGTCTCCCTGGAGCTCCTCAGCATCTTTGGGCCTCTCGAGCTTATTTTCTCCAATAGCAACATTTCCCTCTCTGAAGGCATATCAGATCAATAAGTCATTACACAAAGCTCCTTTTATTAAAATTGTCTTGGAGCACATTTGATGGTGTTCAGGATGCAGTTAAGTTCAGGGCAGCTAGCAGTCCTGCTAGAAGAGTCAAACCAAAGAAGACACAAGGGTCAAGAAGCTCATCCAAAATTGAAGATGAACCCACTAACTCTTGAAAGGTTTGTCAGCTGTTGATGAGGAAGACTGAAAGGAGAGGTTAGATTCAATACATGTTGGCAGCAAGAGTTTTTCCAATACCAATACTAGCATTGGAAAATACCTCAAACAGCTGAAAATGCTGGTATCAGTATCAGCGAATAGCCAGTCTGTGCACTGATCCGATACCATGTGATTTATTAGCAGTTAAACAGTAACAGTTCTCATTACACTCGGTGTAAGGAATTAGATTTTCCAAGATTCTAGTTTTTAAGTTGCTGTCGAACTACAGTTTTATACTGTTCCATTTGAATCTTTGAATTTTACTAAATTTTGATTACACCTTGCGTTTTAAAGGAATTGTTTATGCGCTGGTTAATTCTGGGAATCCCAAGAGGCCCCATGATATGTAATTATCACGATACTTGAGTCACGATGCAATGTTATCGTGATATGTTGAGTATTGCAATATCATATATTGCGATTTTTTTTTCACCCATTTCAAAGGCAAATCATTTTCCCACAGTAAAGTCTATTTCATTTAATTAGATAAAGTTTTTAGTCTATTCATCTCACTTATAATAATAATAATAATAATAATAATAATAATAATAATAATAATAATTTTCCATGTCACTTTTAATTACCTCACCAGACAGTGAGAACTAAGCATCCTCTAGTGGACTGAGTTTTTATTTTTAGAATTTATTAAGAATTTATGTAAAAAAAAAAAAAAAGAAAAAAGAAAATACAAGCTTGGTGTCTGTGAATTGATATAAAATGTCACACCCCCCAAAAAATCGCGATATTACGCAAAATCGATTTTTTTTTTTCCCCCAACCTTTCCTCAACCCCTTACCCATAAATCACTATTGGTGAGGAAAAAATTGTATCTGAATATCTCTAGCAACAAACAAACTTGGTTGCTCCCTGAGGTTACCTCGTGTTTGAACTCAAGTCTGTCTAAAAAAGACGCTCATCTAACCTGTTTCTGTTAGTTCAGCTCTTGCTGTTTCTATGCCTGAACCAACATGATTTTATGTTTCCTCGTGCTTTCATTGTAATATGGCAATTGCAAAACATTACAATCCATAATTACAGTTGTCCTTTGTTCTTCGTTCTCCTGAATTAACAGTGGAGTGTGAGATCCTTGGCCACACCTTGAAAGGTGTGAATAATAAAAATGAATCAGTTTAGTGGAGTTCATACCTGTAGTAATCAAACATGTGTCACATATTCTTCCTGGATGACCTCAAGAGGAACTTGTTCTATGGCTCGGATCAGAGTTCTATGGACAAACAAGCAAAGTTGGTTTCCCAATTTCTTAATATTACAAAGACTCTGATCCCACTGTGATATCATGAATGTTTGCTTTTACATTTGGTTCACACATTTATGGCTCTCAGGCTTTTCCTAGAGCATCACCTGAGATTCACTTTCAAAGTCTTGAAAGTGAATAAAAAAACTGGACTTGCCCTGACTTTTCATCTAGCGCCACCATCTGGTCAAAATTTCAGTTTGTCCCATGCTTTTGTTTTTGCCCAAATGCCAGCAAAACTACTGAAATTCTCTTCAGTTTCAGCTGTTCTCTGTCTTTAGTGCTAATAAGCATATATAAGCATAGTCACTGTGGGCATATTTTCATGCTGACATTAGTGTTCAGCTTAAACCACAGTTGTTCCTATACGCAATCTCACACAGCTAGCATGACTGGAGACTTTCAGTCCTGTTATATCAGCAAAAACAAATGTTTAGAGCAGCAAGAAACACGTGATACATTTTGGAGGAACAATCAGTTAAAATTACATTCATTTGAAACAATTCTGTGTTCTCCAGTCCTAGCAAGTTGATCTGAAGAAAGTCTGCAGATTTACCTGTTTATGTACTGTTGGCTTATTTATAACTGTGTTTTGGTCCAAATAGCATTCCTGAAATATTCTGTCAGAATTTCTCAGGCTTTCACAAATTTTAAAGATGAATTCCACATGATAAAACAAGACCTGTAGTCCCAAATACTTGGGTTTGAGGGCATAACGCCGATATCAAAACAAAGAAAACTGACATTTAGCCAGCAGGGCTTACATGCTTTGAACGGAATTATTCTTATAATACAGGGCTCAAAACTAACTCTTTTTTTAACCTGTCTATGAAAAGGTTGCCTTTTCAGTTGTCTTTTTTGTTTTTTGGCGTCATGATTTTTCTGTCTGTCACCACCAAATACATCATTCTCTTGCATTTGTGGTTGGATTTGTATCCGTTCAGGAGAAAAGGGAGGGAAGGAATGTGAGCATGTTTTGGGAAAATGGACTGAAAACCAGTGAAATCACTTTGCTTGACAATAAACAGCGTAATCAGAAATTAGTTTCCGACGGCACACATGAAATGCTTTCAGCAGAGGGGTCGCAGTCGAGGGCATCCTGCCATAAATGGCTCATGTTCCATATTATACTAGAAAGAGAAGGAGAAGCCTTGTGAAAGCCCAAATATAATTAGTTAGGGGTCAGTCCAAATCAGAGAGTCAGTTAGGGTTAATACATAATTCATATGACCTCTTCACTCATGCTGACCTTTTTTGGGGCCTCAGTTGCTCCCGCTGAGGAGTGTTACCATGGCAGCGGGTCCCATAGGAAATGGAAATTGTCAACAAAGAGGCTTTTTGTCACATGGGTTTTTCTGCAAGATCAGAAACATGATTGTTTGGCAAAAACAGCTCAAATGCACTCCTCGCTGTGGTGACTATCACATGGATGAAAGATTTATGTAACCACACATTTATATTCTGCAAGTAGGATTTTTTTTCTTTCTTTCTGTTTTGTTCTTGTATCTCATGACACGCTGAAAGACGAACTTTCTTGCTTGTCTTGTTATTGTGAAGTACCAGCTTTAGATGCTTTTCAAGACTTATCTTTTTCTGTAGGGATGTTTCTCGTATAGATCAGTTGGATTAATGTGGAGGTGGTCCTTTGATTTTTGTTTGATTTGTTGCTGGAAACACAACTCATATTTTCATGGGCTTGTTAAGCGAATTAGCAAACAGGCTAGTCTATTTGCATTTGAAATAATGAACACTGGTTTGAGCAACTGAAAACTGTGGATCTCCTGAGACAGTTTCTGAAGTTCTGAGAATGTCTGCTTAACTTTGATATCTAAAATCTGAATCACTTTCATCATGCCAACACACGCTGTTGTTGCATTATTAACCATGTATAGAGCAACTTTAATATTTATCAGGATTACATCATCACATTAGGCTTGCTTACTGGTGGTCTACATGCATGTGTGATGTTAGAGAAACTGACATTGTGGTATCAGTTGAATTTTCCCCTTAATTAATAAATGTATCATCTGATTGATGTGCACTGCCCCCTGTTGGCTTTAAAGCACAGTTTCACCACAAAACTATTTTTGTGTATAAAGTACTCACCCTTAGATGTCTTGAATGGAAGATTTTTTTTCCCTCCCCCTAGCATTATTCTGTGGTGAACAGATTTTTTTCCAAAAACACGAGCTACATACAGAAGCTTTGTGTGGTGTAATCCGAGTCTTCTTCATCCTGTCATTGGCTCAATAGGAAACAGGGAGGTGGGATTCATCGTTCAGGCTCAAGAACTTCTAATGCACAAGCTTGGCTAGGCACGTGGCAGGGAGCCTTACACCAGATATGTTGGATTAAGCACCTTTTTGGGTGAAATAACAGTGTTTTTGAAGTTAATTTAATTTAAGGCCTCTAAAGGTGAATAACTGATATGCAAAAAATAGTTTTGTGGTGAAATATCACTTTAAGTACCTCTTACACAGGTCAGCAAATCTTCAACTGTATACATAATTGAATAAATTACCATAATAATTAGAATTATCAAGTTTGCAGCCCAAATCTACAGCAATAAACACTAGAATCAGAGCTGACTTCTTCAAATCTGTTTCTGATCCAACTGACAGTTTCATCTAACCTACAGATTAAAATCTTTATATCAAACTTCATGTATTTGTGGAGACCAGCTGCTTAAACGCATCTTTGTTAAGAAAATACTGTGAATTTAATCTGTTTTATTTATAATACAGTTGAGAGCTTGGTAGCCTGACTAAACTGTTTGTTACATTATTAGCAAAATCACCAGGAGCTTACTGGTTTTACTTTCTGCAATGTTAGTATTTGGTGACTTTCTCAGTTCTTTGACAGTGAACAGGATATATATACTTTTTTAACAGCATAAACAGGACATTAAAAAAACATTAACTTGGTTGTTAGGGTTAGGGTTAGTTAGTTAGTTCGTTGGTTGTTTGGAATCTGTGATGGACAATGGCCCTTAGGTGTGACAAAGACTGTATTTAGTGTAGGTCTATTGTTAACATGAATCTTATCTACAGTATAGTTGCAGTAGCTTGTGCAGTCATCAGTCTGTCTTCCCTTAAAGTTAAAATAAATACTTTGAATGAACTGTTGCAAAGTAACACAAATATCTCTTTTCTTTCTAACCGGTAGAAAAAATCTAAAGAAAACTTTCACTGACCCCCAAGTCATTTTCTGATTAATTTAATATTGCAACTTGCATTTCAAAGACAGTGAAAATCCAAAAAAAGGATAGACCACCCACAGAGAGAGAGCAAAGGCAAAGGGCTGCAGTCTAAACAGAACCTCCTCAATATTCTTGTAATGACGGCATGGACCAAAGAAAGCCAATGGAAAACAGACTCTGGCTTGTTTTGTAAAGTCTCTTCTTCTGCTTCACGTCACAAAAGATATGATCAATCACCTGACAGTTCCTTGCTGCTCAGCCACAGTCACAATGTTAGCACTTTGTCATGTAGTATTTACATACAGCATCAACAAAATTACACATCTTGCTCAAGATTAAAGCAGAGCTTGGTCGGATCCTCCCAAATGTTTGGGTTAATGACGGAGTACCAGATGGATGAAAGTTACTGCGCAGAAAAGCTGCTTCACGTTCAGATACTTTCTAATGAATGAAACGACGACTCAAAACTTTGCTGTTGAACGCTGTGGCTCTCCATTTTGACCAGTGTGAAATAATGGGGTGGTTTTTTTGTTGCTCTGGCATTAAGCAGGCACTGAAGCACCACACGTGTGTATTGTGGTTTTTTGCCATTATAAATTATGTTGCACTTTGAATATTTTACTGTCTTGTCATGAAATCATCCTGTCTCTACTGCATTCATAATCTTTTCTTAGGATCACTTTTCCTCGTCTTAAAAATGTTCATATGGCACTGATTTGCGAAAAATCTCTAATCTATAATATAAATAAAGCAATAAACACACTCTTAAATATTGTAGGTTCTTGGCAAAAGGCTTAGTCTATGTGCTATTTTAATGTGCAGTCATTTTAGCAAAAATACTTTTGCTGTCTACAGACAAAAGGCAGACTGTAGTAATGTTACATCCATGTTAAATGAAATTCCATACCACATTTTTTGAGGTACAAAACCAGTTGAATGGTCTTTCACGACTATTTAATACATCCGTGAAACTACTCTCTGTAATCATATTGGAAATCCACCCTGGTGTCTTCACATCAGCCTCTGCAGCGTAACTCTACGCTCTACAGCTGAGGTGTTTCATTAATTTTCTGGCAATATTTCCATTGGAAAGAGTATCACATTCGTGATGGGCATGTAGCTTCAGGACAATGAAAAATAGTTTAAATATGGCCTCATCATATTTCAGATAAAAGTCATCAATAAATGAAATAATCTACTAAATGTTTACATAAAAACAAAATCTTAACATTCCCATCCTGTGCTCCAAAAGGAATGTCATCGTCAATACATAAATACATTTACAATAACTACAACTTTTAAAAATATTACGTGGTCAATCCAAAATAACACTTAGATAAACATTTAACATACAGTATTATACAACAAAACTGAAATAAGAGACCAAGTTCTGAACAACAATTCATGACAAAATAATTATCATACATGATGTGAAATATACATTATTAATTTGACTTTTTTTTTTCATTTACAATTTTCATCCACAGACATACAGTATATTACAGCGAGGATGGAGTTTCAGTTAATGGTAGGACAAGTGCATAGCAAAATAGATCATTTGACCGAGTTAAAGAGACACATACAACTGACAAACCAGCTTTAGAAAACAACATTAAAAACCATTTTAAGGCAAATCTCGTCATTTAAAATTGGCATAGTCTGAGAAAATGTCGACAAAGTCTTGTACCACCCTGTAGCAGAAGTCGTATTGTTCCTGTGCAATAAAGAAAAAGGAGATGGATTAGATGGCAGCCTGTATTGTCAGTTTCAGTGGAAATGAAGCAATGAAGGCAGTTTTTTGTTTTGTGTACTTTTAGGCTTCGTCCAAACACACAGCTGGGGTATTTACAAAAAAATCCTGTCAACATAAGCATTGTCTTGGATTAATCTCTGTCCACATGAAAATGCAAAGTCATGGTGTTGAGCACTGTTAAGAAGGACTCGACTAAAATGGGATTTTTGAGGGTTGATGTCCATACCGATAATGGGGAGCAAAAAAGCTCTGATATCTGATATATTTGCTGATATTATATAGATACATAATATGGGCTGAATGTGATTATCAAATACTTGTAACAATGATATGTAATGGTGTCAGGATATCTTACGTTTTAACAAACTGTATTCCAAATGTCATCACCCTCTGCTGGACAAACTGCATAATTACACCAATTAAAATCACTAGTCCGAGCATTTTTGCCAGCCATAACATTTATGTGTAAGAAGTCCTGTTAACAAGAGTGAAATGGGCACTGTTTCGGACAAAACCACCATTGCACATATTCTGCAGAACCAAAAGGGAGAAACAGTGTACTGTGTCAGAAGTTTTCAAATATCGTGGCAAATGGCAGCCTACAGACATAGTTTGTGTGTGAATGAAAGGCTAAATCCTGTAGAAAAGGGCTGTTTTTAATAAGACCCCTGTAAGTACACAGCAGACAAGGCCTATGTTTACTTACCAGAGTTTGGACCATATGAGGCCTCTGCATGCGTAAACTCTTCACAGTTTGAAACACGTCCAGCAGACCCTCTGCCTTGACTCGCTCCAAGATATTGCTCAGTGCAATGAACGTACCTGTTCGCCCTGCACCAGCACTGCAGCACACACAAACACATGAAACTCTTGAGCATGAACAGAAGCTTGCATATACAAACTGTTTGAAGCATTCACGTGCAAAACTCTGCATTTGAAAACGGATAAATACCTGCAGTGTACGACGATGGGATGGTTCCCAGACTGCTGCTGCTGTCTCTGCACTGAGGCGATGATGTCGATCATGCCTTTCCCCTCGGCCGGGATGCCGACCTCCGGCCAGCCGTGGAAGTGGAAGTGCCTGATCAATCTTGTCTGCTTCTCCTTCGAGAGGAAATGCACAGGCAGACAAGGGATCATAATACCTTCCAAATGTGATTTATTAGCAGTACATGAAAGTTTATACTGGCAGGTGCGATGTCAATGTAGGTTAAGTGCACAGTCAATGAGTGGAAGACTAAGGGAGGCAAGAATGGACTCCTGAGCCTCTGAGAAGTGATGTGGGTCGAATTTAATGAAATATGACAGCGACTCTCAAACTGGGGTTCCCGACACCCATGTGAGTCAGGAGATCGTTTCTGGGGTTCACCAGATGGTTGTGGAGAAAAAAAAAAATTCAAATAAAATTACATCTTTTAGACTGGGGAATTGTTTAAACATTAAGTTTTTTTTTTCTTTCTTTCTTTCTTTTTTTTTTTTGTACCAGTGATAAAATCTGCTTTATGGCGTGGCAAACTATGATGCAAAGAAACACGTCTCAGCTTCCCCATCTGATGAGACGTGGGCTAGGGTGCTGGCTCCAAAAGGAGCACGCATCTGCGTGGCTGTGCCCCCCCCCCCTCGCTCCAGCACCTCTGCAGGTCTCAGCATTGTAGCTGTTAAAATGTCATAATATGCAAAACATTATGATTCATGTGTTGGAGCAATCACTACATAAACGGGGAAAGGTGCGTAAGAACCAGCCGTGTAGCCACAGGTGTGCTTGAATGTGCACGTGCCAGGTAGCTCTAAAGCTGCACAGTCAGCAAAATCCTCAGAAATATGAGCTAGCAGCAGCTCTAGGCACAGAGCAACTCTGCCTACTGACCCACTGAACAGTTTATCTGTTCTTTCATTTGAAAAAAGGAGCTGACAGAGACTTTGAAATACCATAAAATGAAATTGTTAGACTAATCATCACCGTACACTGTGATACTCGGCCTGTTTTACATGTTCCCGTAGTTCTGTTTTATCTTAAACCGCCACGTTAATACAGGTGTGCAGCGAACCTGTGAGCAATAAATTTTGTGACAAAAAGGAGAACGGTGACAAATATGTCTTGAAACAGACGAAGATGCTGTGAACTGAGGAAACTATTACATCTTTTTCTTTCAAAATATTTACACTTTTCTCACTAATCGACGCTCTGAAGATTTTGGACATGTTCTGATCACACTGAAACTGTTCAGCTTTGATGTTTGATACTTCTTCAACTCTCATCAGGGCGCGTGGCACTGATGCTCTTATTTTCAGTAATGTTTTTAATAAGCCTGCTTATTACGTGGGAAGTTTGCAGATGTAGTGCTGTGGAAAAAAAGCCTACTTTCACTCACGCGCACCCCTGATTATTCCGGTGGGTCACAACTGAAAAAGGTTTGAGAACCACTGAAATATAAGATGGGAGGCTCCAACACCACATTTCCTCAGTTTCATGTGCTCACATGGGTTTTTGATCTCTACAATTTAATCATATAAGAGCTTGTGTAACTTAACAAAATTAAAAATGCCTTTAAAATTATTAAAGCTCATTTGTATGTCATTATGTTTTTAAACATAATGTTACAACAGTCTTCGTACCACAAGGGGGATTACATTTATAGATTCAATAAATGCCTTTTCATTTTGAGAGGCAAATGTAATGTGGCTTTACTGCCTCATTAACGGCTCTGTCATAGTGATAGCTGATGTTAATTTGCTTACCGGAACAAAGGTGAGTACCAAGTCTCGTAGACTGAAGGTGTCACACAGAGTGTCTCCCTTCAGCTCTACTGTGTAATCTCCGTATGTGACCGAGTCCTCTGTGGGCCAGTATTGGCAACATTTGTCCTGCAGAAACAGACAAAAATGCAGGGGGTTTTTTTTGTTTTTTTTTTTACTGGTGACAGAGACGTTTATTAGAAACTCCGGCTATACATATGAAATGTAATTCTGAAGTGGTTTTTGCTGAAACTATGACATACTTTAGAAAAATGAAACTGTATGAAAGAGCAGTTTGGTGTCAGCGGCAGGAACTAGGAGCAGAGATGGTTTATGTTGCACTGCCGTTGTGCTATTGAAACCATCAGTCATTGTTTGCCTGCAGCCATCAGCTTTTGCAGCTTACCTGCTCCCTCTCCTGGAGCTCAGTGAGCATGACAATCGAGTGACATTTCCACTCCCACACCATCCTCCAGAAATCCTCCACTGTGTGTGGAAGAGGGCCCTGCGTGGCAATGAAGTAGTCCTTCTGTCTGTAGCCCTGAGTCACAGGAAAACAGACTACTTTAGCCGTCTATGTCAGACAATGTGCATTCACAGCAACACTTTTGAACTTTTTCAAGGGGAAAGGCATTTGGTAAAAAAAAAATTCTTACATCTATAAAAGATGCGTTGATGTAATCTGTGAACTCTTGACCCCGTCTCATGGAGAGAATGACTCTGTTGAAGTCATCTGAAATGGGAAAGGAGCAACATCAACAGTTACTGATGCTGCAGACTAAAGAACTGGGCAACAGTGTAGATTCTAAACAACATAATCTATTATATTTATTATTGTATGTCTTTCCTACATGGAATGATTTGCAGAACTCTGTTCTTCTTCATGTTGGCAGGAAGGTTCCCCGTTCTCATGTTCTCCTTCATTATTCGCATGTTGGTCAGTTTCTGTGCAGAAATGAAGCAAAACCAAACTTAGAAATCTGCAAATGTTCAGTTTGCTTTAATATGGAAATAAACCAGTCACGCTGTTGATTAGAAATCACACACTATATGTTGATTGAAGTTACTGGATCACTGCACAGAAAATGCTAAACTGAGGAGATGAGTTATTCCATCGAGGCTTGAGTTGGAGATTTTAGAAGTAAAATACATCCTGTGGGTTCTGGCATCTTTCGTAAGGTCTCTTTCCAAATACAAATGACTTATTGTATTGGTAAGATGTTTTTGTGTTACATATAAACAAAGAAAGTTTGTCTGTCTATGTTATATTAACTCGGCTGAATGTACACTTGAATATAGATCTTTATCTGTTATCACTAATGGATCATGTAAGAGAGGAAATTTAAAATATACTGTAGGTTGAAACCTCAAGGTACAGACACACCAAATCCATTGATGTACCTCAAGTGGATGGATCCAGTTCATTTTCTATGGAGAGGAGGTGATCCAACTGTACAGTGCATGATGGGTAGGGCGAAGGGAGTTGGTGAACCATTGGCCATATCTGAATTTGCTTCATCACGACTAGATTTCCACTTTATGCAAATGAGGTTCGTCCAATGCAACGTAGTGGTCTCATGAAAGTACGATGAAACTGTCAAACCAGCCAGTGCTGATCAAATATGAAAAAAGACTCAGCTACTGCATTTCTTGCCTAAAATGTTTTCAGAAACGTATTTCAGTAAACCTTTTACCTGAAAATGAGAAGATTTGTGACTGGTCCACCATCTTGAAAAGGTTAGAGCCAAAATCAAGAACCGCACAAATCGCAGTACGTGCATCCAACCTGTACACTACACTGCCCACCCACCGGAGCGTGGGGTGTTCACTTGCGTTGGGATCCGTCATCGGCGGATTTGGTGTGTCTTTACCTTTAGCCAGTTCTTAGTTGCCTTGGTAGCATGATCAATATTTAATTAACTGTGATTGTTTGTGGAGATTGTGAAATGAGAGGTCTCACCTTAAACTCTTCATCTAGGCCGACCCGATCACCGTTTGCAAAGGTATTGTGCAGTTTTGACAGATGTCCTTCCAGAGACGACACGTCCAGCTCTGTGTCTCCGTAGAGGTAGTATTCAAGCAGGGCCTGGTAGATGAATGAGTACTGCATCTGGGGTAAGAATGCACACAAACATATGAACAGACAAACACACTGTGCATGGGAACATTTGAGCATGTACATATGATTGAGGGCAGGAAAATTCACTCATTTGGAGTTATCGTGTCTCCAACTCACATCTGTCTGAATGAGCTGTGAGCGCTGCTCTCGTATCTTAGAGACAAACCCAAACACGTCAACCTTCTGCTCTGCGTGCATCATGTCGATCATGGCATCTATTACGATGAAGGTTCCTGTCCTCCCAACACCAGCGCTGCAGGGACACAAAACAAACCACAGACTGTGCTGTGAAACAAAGGAACATCTGTGCTTGTAGACACATCATTGCTCGAGTCCCTCTAAATATTTCCAGCCCTCACTGACAGTTTGTTTTCCGGGCCCACACAATACAGATATTTCACCGTAAATATGTTTATCCCCATAGAAACAAATTGGTAAATCAAAACCTTTGAAAGTAATAGTCACTAAAAAGCACTTGGATTCAAGTAAACAACAAAATAATAAACAATGACCCATTAGCTCTGCGTTCTGGTACCTGCAGTGGACCACAATGGGCCCAGAGAAGGATGGATTGACCATCTTGACCTTTTTGAGGAATTTGAGCATGCCGATGGGAGAGAAAGGAACTCCAAAGTCGGGCCAGCTGGTGAAGTGGAGCTGAGTGACCAGTCTGGGTGTCTTAGCAGCATCGCTTGCTTGCTACATGGAGACACAAAGACGGACAGAAACACAGTAAACAGTGCTGACAACATATGCATGGCAGATTTGACAACCATGGTGGCCCCAGGCCCCATCTTTTGTTTTCTTTTGACAGAATTTTTTCAGGTTTTAATTAATAATAGATTTTCTGTGCCCCGGGGCTACATTTTCAAGTTACTCACAAATTCCGAGCTACAGTCTAGTTGGCTTACTGTGAACTTAACTACATAATACAACATGCAGTAATGTTTCACAAACACCATGCAAATTTCTGTGTTCCCTCTGCTGACTTACTGGTGTGGTTGCCTGCGCGTTTTGAAGAAAAGAGTCAAATACAAAAAATTAAATATATTGGGTTGTGTGTTAGTTCGTTCTTTTTTGGTTGGTGGCGCCATGGTCATTGAGCTAACCTTGGACCGTTTTTGCCTTTTTCCTGCTCCAGCAAGTTAAACCTGCTTTGAGGAATTATGTCTCCCCCTTCTGGCAGTGAGATTAAACTGTCAACATGTACATTTGTCTTTTTGTTAAGACTGCACCGTAGTTTGATTACAATATCTTCTCCCTCGCTTGTTGTGGCTTTGGTCTATGGTATGATTACTGCTGTAAACTGCTGGGAATGCTGTAATTTGCATTTTAACTGTCGTACAACTGCGAAATGACTCGTTTCAATATCAGTTTTTTAATCCATTGTCTTTGAAAAATCTAGAGGAGCTTCATAATTATATTATTTTATCCATGTTAAGGTTAGCAGGGAGCAATCTGAAAAATCTCTTTTTTCCTGGGATTGCGAAGTCATGACCCACTCTTCTCTGCATCTGATTGGTTAGGGTCAGGGTGAGAATATCAAGTAAGCCAATCTAACCAATGCAGGCTAGAGTACTAGCCAATCAGAGGCAGGGAAGGCGGGTCATGACTTTGGCATCCTAAGGGTAAAGAATATCATCTATTGTGCCATCTTAGGAAGAAATAAGTTGCAACCAAGAGCTTTTCAGTTTAACCTTCACGTAGATTAATAAAGGCAAGACAGGTACAATTATGAGAGAAACATCCAGTGCGTTCACATGGACAGCAGCAGAATTCCCATATTAACCTGCTTAAGCCAATGTTCTGAATAAGATACTGTGAAGTAAACAAGGTTTTCTGATTACCTTAACTAGAATAACGTCATATTCAAGACGGGCAATATTACTGTTAAGACATGTGGTGTATGCCAATATTATTCGGGTTTTTCTATTCATGTAATCCCTTAGTCGCAATTTAAGGTCTTGTCTGATTTTTTGCTTCAACACACTCAGTCGCATCCAGTCAGGCGTGGAGCCAGGATTTCACTTTTAGATGGGCCAAAGCAATTTTAGCTATGCCTTACAGAAATTAATGCTAACGGACATAAAGCTGAAAAGTAATCTTGCTGGACTTGTGTCTCTAAAATGCCTTGAGAGCACAGACGCTATGTAGAGAGAAGCTTATAAACTGTGAGCACAGTAATCTAGCTCGCCCAGTAGACCTCTCTCTCTCTCTCTGAAATAAATGCATGTATTGGTCTAAACCACAGCAAAAAATCAACATGACTAAAGGGGGAGTTTCACAGGATTTGAGCAATATACTCACGGGTGTTACGATAAATAATCTGATATTATAGCATTAAAAATGTTTTAGGAAAATAAAAGATTTAAAATGTGTCATAACAGACCAGAAAATCACCCTCTGCAGCATATCAGTTAAGAGAACAGTCACATTGGGTATACCACGGCACCAACATGATGGTAGGATGTAATTTCAGGGGGACCCTCGTCTATGACATGTGCGTAATGTGGGCGTGCATCAAATTCCAGAGGGAAGTCTACGAAACTCCCCGAGCATCTCCTCAGTTATTTGTTCTTAACTGAACTGTACTCCAAACCATGAAAACAGGATTATGACCTGAAAACTCACGAGAACCTCATATTAACACCTTAATTAAAAATATTGTCCTATTTAGAGTAAGGTCAGTATTCGGGTCATTGCAGTCCATGTAAATGTAGTAATTGTTTCTGTTACACAAAAGCTACATAGGCACTGACTGAAACTTACATGTTGTATACAGAACTTGCGTATGGTGTAGTCCACAAGGACAGTGAAGTCTTCTACTGCCACCCTCACATTCCCATAGGACCAACAGCCCTGATCCGGCCAGTACTGGTAACACTTGTCCTGAGAGGAGATAATGACAGCCATTATTCAAAAAATTAAAATCCTGTGAGATTGTTCTTCTGTAACATATTCAAGCAGTTCTCTTTTAAAGAGACAAAATGGTTTAAATGCAGAAGCACACATTCTTCAATTTCACAGCTGGTCAGTCCAGATTAGTGTAAGTGAAAGAGGTGAATCCACTCAATATAAGACGTAGCTGGGTGATTATGATACTGACTTAGAGGACTTAATAACACATTACACAGCCATTGATTTCAACCCATTCACATGCTGATTTAAATCTTGGCCAATTCTCTTCTTATTGATCTTTTCAGCCTTTCTCCTTGTTCTGTGAATGAGCTCCGGTTCACATGACTCACAATGAAGACCGAGCAATTACAGCAGAGAAAAGAGATGTCAGAGAGGAGGTTACAGATGTGAAATGAATAGTAAATATTAAATTCAAGCTTTCACCTTTGACCAAAACCAATGAAGTCTATGCGGAGCACATTTTCTCTCAAATCCAGTTGTGATGCACCATTAATCCCCACAGAGTGTCAGAGCAGAGACTTGGCTGGAGAAAAAAACCCTGGAGCTTGAGCTCATTCAGGAATGTTATTTCCTTCAGCTGTGTGAATAAAACTGCTCCCTCGAGACACGTTTAAGAAATAAACAAGCCTGAAAACCACTCACTTCTTTCCTTTCTTTCAGATTTGTCAACATGACAACAGTTGCTACTTTCTGCTCCCATATCATCCTCCAGAAGTCTGCTGTGGTGTCTTCTTTTGGACCTGTGAGACAAAAGTTAAATGATTCTAACAATACAGGATTTATCAAGACATGGAGTTACTAACGGAGGCACCGAGGTAATTACATATGACATCTCCAAGTTCTCTATCTTACCTTGTGCGGCTATGAATTTGTTCTTTTCCGTGAAACCCTGTTATAAGAGATATCAAGTTAATTAAGAATTACAATATAAAGCTTTCAAACATCAACTGAATAATGTGGTTAGATTATCTCTTCAGCTGCTGTTTCAAAGATCAAGAGAGAACTTTTATTCGCACAACTCAACATCAAATGGGAATTTCAACATCTGTAATTCCCAAACAGAATTCATCTGGTGAGGATCGTGTGATTCAATCGAAGGCTACAAGTGGATCTTGCAGTGAGGTTGTTACTGACTAATCAATACTAAGTTGATTTTTAAACCTGAGGGAGAATATTTATAAGAAATCAAGACAAGAATGTTTCTTATTATCATTGGTCCAGATAGTGCTTAGTATGCTCAACAGAATAATGAAAAAAACAAAATCATCACTTACGTCAATGTAAGAAGCATTCACATAGTCTGAAGAGGGATTTCCATCCAGCTGAGTCAACACCACTCTGGAATGATCATCTGGTGAAAATATCATTGGAAAGTTTAGAGGGTCACGGTGGAAAAACAACACACACCGTCTGCTGACATACTCTGATTAAACACTAAGCAGGTAGCAGAAGAGCATTTCATGAATAGTTTGAAATGTTTATTTGTTTTCATGCTACACATTAGACAAAAAGATGGAGAAGATATCATTCATGTCTTCGCGGTAAATGAGGTGAAGCTGCATCCTGTTGCCTGTTAGCTTAGCTTTCCGTAAAGACTTGAAAAAATGGGGAAAAGCTAGCCTATCCAAAACTAATAAAATCCAGAAGTAGTTTTCTCCCAGAGTTTCTACTGGTGCAAATTAAACATTTAAGCCGTGATATGTTAAAGGAGAAATTTGGCTTTTTGTGCATTTAGCCTTACAATAAGGATTTTTCCAATCGTGTACAATGTTCCACATCACTTTTATGATGAATGGTGCAGTGCTGAGAGCTGGGGCTCATTGGTTACATCACCACTAGCTTCCACAATGGATTCAAAGAAGCATTCCCAGAACCCTTCAAAATATACAATAAATGCTTGTTTTCAATGACAACTTGCTCACTGAGTGGTCAGTAGTGTCCGCTGATGTTCTGATACAAAAACTGTTGCATAGTGTGCTTTGCATGGAGTTTTATCTTTTTATAAAGTCCATTGAGTTATTTAGACATCGCCTAGAGGTTTAGATATCCTTGCGCCCCTGGAAACCAGGAGATGTATTGTTTTGGAAAGTTAACAGTTTTCTGTTAATTAAAGTTAAATGTTATTAAAAAATAGCGCTAGCCTAACTTTACACTTCTAGCAAAATGAATATGGAAAAGTTTGTTCTTCTACGGTAGCCTTCAACCTCCCTTTACGAACAATCATGCTTCATGCAATCGTGCAAGTTTACAAATGGTTGTGAGGTGGCCAGCTGAAAATAGTGCCATAACTAAAACACAATGCAAAGCATAATAAGTGACAATTTTAGTGTCAGACCATCAGTGGACACTGCTGACCACTTGTTGAGTTTGTCGTCTTTGGCAAAGAGTGTTTATTGTGTTTTTTGAAGGATAACAGAGATGAACCTTTGAATCCATTTTGGAAGCTAGCGGGGACATCAGCATAAGCTCCAGCTTTCAGCACTGCACCATTTGTCATGAAAGTTATGTAGAACATTGTATATGCTCGTGGCTGCTGTTGGGTGGATTTTGTCAGCTTTGAGCAGATCCAAACTAGCTGTGTCCCTGTGTCAGCTCTTATGTTAAGCTAATCCCAAGGGCTGGTGCCACTAGCCATGTATTCACTGTGTTTATCTTTTCACCCAACCCTCTGCAGAGTCAATCCCAATATGCCCACCTACTCCATATAAGTTCAAATTCATGGCTTACAGAAACATGGCATAATAAATCATGAATGGACAGCTGGACAACAGAACTGAAACTGTAAAAAGGAAGAAGGGAGAGGAAGCGAAGGGCAGAGGTGTTTCACTGGTAATGACTGAGCTAGAGGATCTACTGTATCTGTACGTCAAAACAACACTCAGAACACATGCACACACAAGCAGGAAACTGATCTCTTGGTGTGAGTCAAAAGAAACCTTTCTGTTCTACAGAACAGAAAGTACACATACATGGAAGGATGTTGGGGTATCTGTTCTTCTCCTTGTTGTCGTCCTTGTTGGCCTCCTCGTATGTCCCCTGGGCATTACCCCCCGGCAACGACTGCAGAACATGATAACAGTTAGATTCTACACCTCCAGCACTGACATGCATGACTTTTAAATGCTCCTGCTCATTGTAAGCAAGGCTTTGTGAGGCACTTCCTCTGCTGCCGTCAGTAAACAGTCCTCCGTTAAAAGCAGAGAACTTCAACTTCCTCTCGGTGCTGACAAACTGTCTGAATAAAATCATACTTGTATGTGTTACACTGAACCATGAGTCATATAGTTTAAATTGACTCAGATCCTCAATAATGGTCACAAATAGGCATTAGGGTATTTTTCACGCATGTGGGTGTGTATATGTACAGTATGTGTCATGGTCAATGTGACACATACATCTCCAGTAGTTTCCCTGGTTAAAAAAAACAACAACTCACAAATGTCTGATTTTGCTGCTTTTACATGAACAAACAGCATATCCCTGTTGTGGGAAAACCCTCTAAGTCCAATTTTAGGTATTTAGCAGGTGGTTTTGTTGAAACAGTTAAAAGCACAACATACTGTTGACATCTTGAATGAGATACCATCTAAAAAACTCTTGATTCTCGCTCATTTGCACAGTGAAATGAACCCTTAAAAGGTGAAATACAGATGTGGTTATTGCCTCAGATAAAGCTAAATCAGCACAACCTTAAACCACACTTCTGTAAAAAAAAAATAAATCTGCTTCACAGAAATCAACCAAAAATTAAGCAATCCTTTATGCCAACAAGTTTATATTCACCACAATGACTTGGCACTTAAACCTTAGAAGCCTGACATCAGGACGTCGAGCATTTATTTTGAGTACTGAAGACTCTGGATGATCACCACCTGTTAGTTTAGCCTCCAGGTGGAGGAGAGGGGATGCTTACGTTGTACTCCTCCCTGAAGCGCTTGCCATCGTCTGCTGAGCGGAGCCTGTACTCCTCCTCCAGGTGGTCCACCGGGATGGGTAAGTAGGTCTTAGAGGCTGAAGGGGATCTGGGCAGAAGTACCACCGTCTGTTGCTCTGTTTGGAGAAAAGGCAGTGAGTTCGTCACCTCAGCTGGACAGAGGGAGTTTAATGTTATGATGGAGAATTATTTGTTGTGTTAAAGAAAATAACTCATTTAATTTTAAAAATTATTTCATTATTGTTAAATGAAAGGATCAGAGATATTTATTATGAAACAGGATTGGGTTTTATTAGACTGACGGTTGAAAACATTTTTTTCAGACCTATACCAAGAACGCCACCTGTCCTGTTCCAAATGTGCCCGTTTGAGTTAATTTCAAAGATAATGTTTTTTTTACAATATTGCTAAGATATAAATAGATTTTTTTTTAACAATAGTGTATAACTAAGTACTTACACTGGTTTGGTCAAATTTGCATTACAACATCTTGGAGTGCAATTTATTTCGTAGGTCTTAAGACCATTTTATCCATTACTTTAAGCTGACTGTTTAACCAATACTTTCAACTTGGAATTAAAACAGTTTAAGCTAACCATTTGTAACTATTTAGCCTATCTACCTAGCTGTTATTTCACACATTTATCAATAACTTTGAGCTATTTCAGACATTTCAATAACTTCTTTTACCTGGCTATTTTAACTTGTTATATATTATTATTAGCTTACTTTTTAAACTGTTTATCCATTGAGTCACCGTAAGCTCTGTCCATTACTTTTAGCAAACTTTTTTTAAAACTGTTTAGCCATTGTTATAAACTCGCTGTTTGAACAGTTTATCCGTGAAACTACTGTACTGTCAGCTAACTACTTCAGCTGTTAATCGGTTACTTTCTTCTATCTTTTTAAACATTTTACTTTTGGTTAATTAGCCTCCGTGCTCACATGCTAACTCTAAATTTGCTGTAAGTACCGTTCAGGTGACAAAGCTGACTTAATTTAGCCTGTGTTTTATTTATTTTTAAAATATCTTTATTTCTGCTTGTTGAGTTTAGTTTCCATTATCCACTGGTATAAATATCCCTGGTTGGGAATTAGACAAGAAGCTAATCAACCAAACAAACTAATTCTGCAATGATTTTAGGCAGCTTATTAAAGACCAAGCGATTACAAAATTGATTTAAAGTCTTAAACTATGTTGGTATCTCTTTGCTAACACCTTAATAGTTTATAAAAAGGAGTGTTAAGTATTCAGTGATCACCAAACATCAACAGATGTTAGAAAACCAAAGAACCCCAGGGAAAGTCACTCACAGACCCCGTAGGCAGGTTTTTAAACGGAAACCCGACTAGGCATTCGGTTAGCGCTCACAAAATTTGGAAAATGCAGGTTGAAAGAAGTACTGAGAGTGTTAGTAACATAAGTTTCCTCATACCGCCACCCTGTATACCTGACCTGGTGGTACAATGGTGTATAACGACTCAGTACTGTATCCAAACTCTAAAACACAACACACACCAAATGACACACAGCACATACACATGTACAGCGTCATAAAGGCAAAAGAACACTTATTAAAAAACAAATTTGTTTAATTTCTCATTATGTTCAGAGGACAGATTGCAGTTCCTGTTCCGACATAAAACTGTACAAAACATGTAATTAGCAGATAAGCTAAAGTGGATAATAATCAGTGTCATTATAGCTACTTATTGTTGTGTTGTGTGTTTTACAGACATATATCATGGTTGCATTCCTATCTGCAAGAATACAACCTGCCATTGTAATGCCAGATAAGAAAATACTTCCTCAAGAGCACTCACAGGTCCTTCAGACATGTTTCCTGTGAGCTCCAATAGCTCTTAGCAAACTTCACACGAATCAGCTCTAAATTAAAACGATGCAGCTTGAAGCCAAGTGACAAGTTTAGCTTTGAACTTCGCAGCAGTTTGCTGCTAACTAGCTTTAGATGCACTGTCAGAGACAGAGAGCTATAAAAGAAGGCGATGATGACACAGATGCTTGTTCTTCACATTAACCACAGGAAGTGAGACAACCACAAAGCAGTGGTGGGACAATTTGCACCTCCTGATACATACTTAAAGCAGATGCCTCCCTCACACATCCAACTTTCTGTCTCAACCTCTTTCTTTCTCTTTCCCTTTGCATCAGTACAGCTTTGCGTTCCCACTATACTTCTTTTGACAGCCAACCTGTCGCTCTTACAATCTACCATCTACCTTGCCGCTGTTTTTCACTGCGTCCATATGTCACGATGTTACCTTGTTCTTCCAGGATGCCATTTGGTATCTTCTTGTCGACTGTTGTGACGACTGGTTTTCTCTGGTTTTTTAACCTGCCAGGAAGAAAACACAATAGAATGAAAAGAATGATGGCACAAATCATTTCAGAGTTAATTAAGTTTCGGTTTATTTTTATAAATCAGAACTAAACGGTGCTTAAGATTTCCCAAATGATGCAGGCAGCCATAAACAAAAGCCTGTCCATCCTACCATCTGAAACTTGAGAAGCTATTCTTTCTCATTAGCTGTCGTCTTGAAAAGTCAGCACTCTAGTCCGAATTAGTAGAGAATTTGTTTTTTAGCCGTCCTCCGTTGTCCCGTCTAGGTCCACTGCCAACAGCCTGGCTGCCTGTTCGCTTCTCACTAAGCATGTGAGGGAGTCAGCTAGCAGTACTTCCTGACTGGGCTCCGCCTCAGTGACTAAAGGAGGAAGTGTTTGTCACCCCGAGCTCTGCCCCCGAGCCTGGCTCGCAGCCAGTCAGCAAGTGGGGGGGAGGTCAGGTGGGTGAGTCTCTGCAGGGTGGGGGGGCGTTTACCTGAGGAAGTACCAGGCTAGCAGTGCGATGATGAGCAGCAGCAGGGACACGACCAGCACGGTGGGGAGGATGTGGTGGCTGGAGGAGGGAAAGTCTTCTAAGGAAGAAGGAAAGGCAGGTCAGAGGGCACCATCAACAAAAGAGGCAGGAACAGGAGGGCAAGGCCAGTTTATGTGTGCATTTATTGTGTGTGCTTACGCTTGGGTGTTTGAGCCATGTGTTTATTACATGAGATCATAAAACCATATCAAACCTTGTGCACAGCAACACCTCCCATGTTCTCATCTGGCCACGGGCCTAATTTAATAAGTGGCCTCAGCAGTATTTTGTCTACAGAGATAAGCATCAGTTCATTTTGTCCTGCCAGTGCGTCTAACAGAAAATCAGAGGCTTTAAGAATGGAGACTCAGCCAAGAGTCACAGCCACGCAGCCAGCTATTAGCCGTGTTTACACAGAGGCACAATAAGCTGTAAATTATTGTCCTGGGCTGCTGAAGTTCATTGTGATCGGTAATAACAAGGCTGTAAAAAAGGCTATTATCAGGCAGATATATGTGCTAAGGAAGATGCATAATAGTCATATTATTGAAATTATGACTGCTGTGGACAGCAATGGAGTTTTGTTGCTCAGTCTCACATGTTGAAGTGCATCGTTCTTGGAATTTGGTCTTACCTCGTGTATGGTTGCCATTGCCAGTGGAATTGGATGTTGTTGTGGTTGCTACCAAAAACAGAATTGGGACCATTGTGACTGCAGAAAAACAAAATAAAGACGGATATTAAATTTAGTTGCAGACATGTCAGCAAAGTCAAGAATCATGAGAACATGGCCGCCGGACAATGTCAGCATTTAGGAAGCACAACCGCTATTGACAGATCTGAGGCATATTTCTTTATTCGTAACTGCTGCTTTCAGGAATGTGCTCATCGGTGCAAAGTTCAGGGAGACACAATGGAACAACACACTCATATCCCGGTCATTCATTATTGCTGTCATAAAGCTCACAGTGCAATACCTTACACGTCCACAAGGAGGCACAATACTCCAATTTTCTAAAACCTGGGCTGGCCATGGAGAAGAAAAATTCAGACCCTTTAGGAAAAAAAAAACATTTTTAAGTTTCTTTTTTAAATTTCTATTAAAGAAAAAAGGTTACATATGTGGGTTTAGATTTAAATACCATTACAGCAACCATCCCATCTCAATGGAGCGCTCCTTACTCCCCTAACAAGGCATATGCTTATGCTTTAATCAGTGCATTATCAGATTTAGCAGCAGTATATGCCACTCTGAGCCAACAACAGCTGTTTTCCTTTAACTGCATTGCGATGCCAAGCTGAAACGTGTCATTTCCAGGATATTGCATGTGTATGTTGTCAGTTTAGTAATCACAACACATGAAACACGCAAGCCAACAGGAGGCCTGGGTGTGACACCGAAGAACTGATTGAGCGGCAAAGCCAAGTTAAACTAGACGTATCAGATCATGGGAAGTGAAATATAGAGTTCGACAGCAAGAGGATTAACACCTCCACCCGTTGCGGTCTGCTCTTTGCCACCTCCGCCCTCCCCTTTGATAACATCACCCAAACGCAAGCACTTGTTCCCATGCACGCCAAAACCCACAGCATGAGCTCCTTCTGGACTCCCTTCTAGACGCGCATTGACATCCAGGAGTTTCAGCTGAGTGACTCTGATCATTCATTCTTTTATCTTCCCTGAAGAGGATAAAGAAGTATATCCGATCGATTCTTATGTTTGAGCATTCAGAATGGGTTCCACATCACATTGATTTAAGCACCTCCTTTATTTTGAAAGCTATTGGTATGAGTTGAAAACAGTACGCCTTGAGATGTTTGCAGTTTTAAAGGTGTTTACTCATCCTCACAAATAAAAGCCCTGTAAAAGCTCGGAATTTACGCAGAGAGTGGCAGCACGGAGCTTCTGTAACAGCCCTAACGAAGCAGAGCAGAGTGTGCTTTGCCCCCACACTGCAGGTGTGTGTTGCTGTGTGTGTGGTGCTTTGCAGCTGCGGTGAAGAGGGAGCCTTGGCCAAGTGCATCATCAATGAAGACACTGTGTGTTGAAGCCTCCACGCTGTGCCGCAGTGTCCTGTAATGTGTCCAGGCAGGACACCAGAGGAATGTGGAGGCAGCAGAGCAGAGACACTGACTACAGCAGGGAGAGAGAGAGGGAGAGGGAGCAGAAGGTCCAGGTCAATAATATTTCCTGGAGCGATAAATAAACCCTGACATGCCCCCCCCACCGCTCCGTGGGGGAAACTGATGAGAGAATCCTAATGAGAGAAGAGAGGAGAGGAGGAGGAGGAGGAAGACAGTGCTACCCCCATCTCTTCGGCCCTTCTCCCTCTTTATCCCCCCTCCTAGAGACTCTCTGAAAATGTCACAAGCTTGGGTGAGGGGGAGGATATTGAGTTGAGTTAGTTCAGTGTGTGAATCCTGAGGGCAGGACTATGTGTACAAGACTTGAGGTTTTGTGGTGTGGAGGTTCGCTTGTGGAGCCGTTTGGGACTTTCCGCTACAAAGCTGTTCAGAATTTTTATGTATGCTGTGTTTGTTTGTTTGTGTCTATGACGCCTCAACAGGGAAAACCAGCAGAGCACTCACAGCTAACCCTGAGGCTGCGTCTTGTGTTGCCGTTTCTTGTAAGCTTCCTCTAGTTCCAGGCTCCCTCTCCATCACCCCCGGACATGTCACGCTGTCACACTTTCCCAACAATCCCTGCGTGGCTCAACTGCTCCTGGGGGACCACATGCTGTTCACCTCCCGCTCTCTAGCTTTTCCCATCTTGTCACTGCCGGTCTCTTGCCTGACCTCTCCAGCATCTCTGAGGAGATCATCAACTTCCTTTTTCTCTGTCTTTGCAGGGGAAATGTCCCTCATTACTATAAATACCACTGCCCCCTCTTCATCTGGGTATCTTATCTCTGTTTCTTTATTTCTCCTCACTCAGCCTATACCACAAGTCTCAAATTAGACTTTAAAGATTAGTCATTATTTAGCTCGGGTCAGACTCTGGGCAAACAGCTATCATCACACTGTGTGTGTGCGCTCGTCTGTGTATTGTCCTTTCTCCATTTAGCACTCTGCAGCGAGTCACTAACCATCAGCCATAATGAAAATAGGTCATGGGAGATGTCAGCTCGGGGGAAGTTCTAAGGCGTCCTTATTTTCCGATAGGAGACATTTTGCAAGTAGCCCTGGGGAAAGGGTATTGTCCTAAACCAGCTAGACAGACAGTTATTTCATTATTATTTTTTATGTGTGTCCCAAGTTACCCAGGCATTCTTCACTCTGTCTCACGCTGGGCTGCAGAATGGGAGGCCTTGGTATTCAGTATCATGTTTGCAGAGAACAGGATTTATTCCTGCCTTAAAACCCTTCCAACTGAACAAAAACTGTACATTACATCGGGATATAACAACTCGGTCTTAACACAATACTCTCCTCTCCATGAAATATGAAGCGTCAGCAATCTAGAAAAAAAAAATAGGTATCTTCCCTATTTAGTCTTTTTAGTGTGAAATTCCCTTGTTGTGTTTCCACACTGAGCTGCAGTAGAGAGATCTAACAAGAAAGGATTAAATGTTTACAAGAACTAAATTTGGATGACACCCACCTGAACTGATTCACTCAGGCTTTTACAGCATCTGCAAGTTTCAGCTGGGGACCATGGTGCTGCACTGAATGGAGACTCTGGATTTTGTCCCGTCTCTTACAGTCGAGTTTTATCAGTCCTTTTGAGAGGAATGTTTTGAAGTGGCATCTGACTCAGTTTGTTTACTTAAATTTATGCACTCAAACACACTTGGCCCCTTTTTCTCTGAAGTCTCGGTTTATGTGAGAAACAAATTTGTGCGGATAATTTGGAGTTTTAGAAGAACCTCAACCTCTCCTTGTACCTAAAAGCAAACAAATACATTTACATTTACATTTACATTATTTAATACAGATACATTTTTTTCTGCTGAAGGGTGACATTTCCCTCAGGTGCAGCAAAGGACAATTCAATGCCTTAAAGGACCATACCAGTGTTACTACATGTCATGGTCCTTTGTCAACATCGGTCACATAGATAGACTACATAAACCCAAAACATTTTTTCCAAAATAGCTTTATCAACGAGATATTGCCTGTGTTTAAATTTTGTCCATATTCAATAAATGTTAACATTAGTTAAAAAGAACGTCTGTGTCAATCTTTCTTATACGCTAATATTCCAGCTAGGAAGGCAACACTTGTAGGGAACTATTTTTCCAGGCTTAAAAACTTTTGTCTGAGCCAGTCTGAGATCTACTAAGTCTAAACATCGAATTTGAACAATTGTAGAAGAGAGAGGCAAGCTCTGCTAACTCAGAAATAGACTGGTGTGGTCCTTACAGTCCGGCTAGATTTTTTTACTGCAACAGCAACACTTGTGAAATGCAATGTCCTGTGCTTGCCTTTGAAAAAAGTCTACACACAAAGGTAGAATTTTTTTTTTTCAAGCTCTTGCACCCAGTCTGTGCATAAGCTTAGTCAGAATGCCATTAGTACTCTGTCTACGTCGATAGAGAGCACAGAGGAACAAGTACAGATTGCATTAAGTAACACCCCAGTTTGCATCATTTGCAAAATTAACCATATCAAGCAACGCAGTCTCTGCGTGGTGTATGTTTCAACACCTTACAGAGACCTCTGGCATCTGGTATGCACTGTGTGACTCAAACCTCTGTCTGCACTTATTACAACCTGCCACTTCTGAATACCATCATACCTCACAGCACATAAACAAAAGCATGCACATGCAAAGATCTCTTCACGTAATGTAAAGCAACAAAGAATACTAGCAGGCTTCCACAAGGCCTCTCTCTCTTGCTGCAAACAAGAAAACAGCATTGTGGGAATTTTGACTCATGGTGGATCTCAAGTCATTTGCAGTCCCAAAACAAAAAGCTGAGAAATGTTTTCTCTGACAGCATTTTGTTTTGGAGGATGAGCGATCCCTCTCCATGGACTTGTGTTTTCCTTGTGCTGTGCTTCCTGCTCTGTCATTCCATCAGTCAGGGTTAAGAAAAAAACAAAACCCAACAACCCTGAAGTGACAAAATGATGCTCCTGCAGCTCGCCACTATTGTCTCACTAATTATCCTCAGAAACCCAACCATCAGAAAGGACAAGCTTGTTACAATTAGGAGATAAGACGGAGAAATTGGCTGTCCTTGCCTCTGACAGGAAACACAGTGTTCTCTGGCACTGCATCTTTCCGAGACAGAGCACTGTCAGTTTCACTGAATGTGCCGTCTCTGGGCACAGAGTCGCTCTGTCTCTTCAAATGCATCAGCTGGGGAATTCGGAAAATGGGTGGTGGGTGTAGGGGCAATGTGACAGGGTGAGCGGCCAGTAGGTAGATTGCATCCTGTGAGCAAAAAAAGCTGCCAGACTGTTTACCCTTCAGGCTATGAGGCTTTTTTAAAAAAAAACCTGAAACCTGCAAGACAGCTTATTAGAGGAAAAAACGATCTGTAACTTCAAACTTCTGTGCGTTTTCTCACTGCTGTGTTCAAAAGTGTTTTGCAATCTTTCTGCAATCTCAGTTGCTCTCCTGCAGAGAATAAGTTGAGAAGATTGATGTCACTCTTGTGTCTGTACGGTAAACGTGCAGCAACAACTAGAAGGTGGTTGGATCATCTTGGCTTTAGGAAGCAGTGGGAAGCAGCTAAGCTCTGTCTGAATAAAAGAAACTGTATATTGTTTGTCTGTGAATATTCTCATTCATCCAGGTCATTGTTCTCTCTGGGCAAATTGAATCGTAGGGAACTGGACTTGTATTTGTCTAGGAAGACGTTTCACCTCTTATCCAAGGGGCTTCATCAGTTCGTACACATCGGTCTCACTAGCCCGCACTAGTTTGACCAAGACAGTGGAGCAGCACCCAGGTATTTATCCTCTGTGGGTGTGTTCACCAAATTACCTGTGAAAGCACTGGTTTCACTTGACCATTGTTGTTGTTTATTTAGTCCATAAAAAGTGTCAAAAGCGACAAGCTGTGGCTAGTTGTATCAACCAGTTCCAGTTGTAATGCTAAGTAGGGTTGGTGTAAAATTTTAAAAACCTGTTTGATATTGAGCCAAAGATCCAACTGGACTGGTATACTGGACTTTCACCACTAGGTGTCGCACCTCTCAGCCAACTGAACTGAGTGACACCAAGTGTGTGTGTCACAACAGCCAATCAGCTTGAGGCCAAAACATCTGTTGCTGTGTATGAATACCATGGGGCTATACAACAAACTTTATAACATTAACTTACACTACGGATTATGTAATAACGCAGACAAAACATTAAGTTTTCAACGTTTCGGGGACTTTCCCCTGATACAGTGCAAAAATAAAGATTATATGATGCTACTAGTCAAGCTAATGTCTCAACTGTGGCTGTGTGACCCATTAACAGACCTCTGGTTCATTTTATGAGCACAGTCACAACGTCGTTAAGCTTTCCAACATTGCTGGAGCTTCCACAACTAATACCGTGCAGGAAGAGTGATTAAAATTGCCGTACTTAATGACAGAAAACCCCCCTTCATCCCGACACAAGTAGCTAAGCTCAAAGCTGTGTGTCTCGATAACGTTACACAGTTCTGTGCAGCTTTAGGATTAAACTAAATAGCACCTAATTAAACATCATATGTTAATCACGTTGTCTTGTTGCTTGTTGTCCAAGCAACACAAGTTAGATTTATGTATGTCGTTCAGCCGTTGGGTGTCGATACATGTTGCTGCTGATGTATGCTTTCAGTTTGCTAGGATCTCACATAATGACAAATGTCGGTTTAACGAATTTGCACAAAATCAAACTGGTTTAAGCCCGTACACTAAACCGAACCAGTAAAAACGGACGCCAGCCCAAGCCTAATGCTAAGCTAGGCTGACTGTCTCATGGCTGTAGCTTCACACTGAACAAAAAATATGAGGGTGAACTTTAAGTTCATATATTTGCATTTTAAATAAAATTAAATACTAATTGTACATGAGAACATATTCTATAATAATTATGGCGAGACGGATACAGTGTGCGTCCAATATTGGTTCATGACAAGTGTGTCAGCAGCGGCTTGATTTTCCATTGTTCTGAAACCTAATTTTATGTGCTTGGTGACTTTTTTAATCATGCAAATTTGGCTGGTTAGTTAATGACAGTATTCTTTGTGGTGACAAAATCATAAAAGATGTTTTTTTTTGTTTTGTTTCTGCTCTCCACCAATTTCTTAGTATTAAAATAACAATCACTGAGACACAACCCTGTCTTGGATACATCAGTATACCTGCACATATAAACAGATGACAGCAAAATGAAAAGATCATTAAAACAGTCATAAATAGTATAGTATTTTCAGACTTTTTCCAGATTTCCAGATCAATGTTAGTGCCAGCTTTATGATATACTTTTAAAGGTCTAATACCTTTGAACGACTCAGATTTTTTGAAATGGCAACAGTATAACATATCAACATTGGTTAACTTGTGCTCAATCTCAGGTGCAGTTTCAGGACATCTTCCTTGTCCCACGCACGTGAACACACCACATGTATGTGGTTGTTGGTGGGAGTGTCAGTGTTGACCAGAATGCAGCATTAGTGTCAGCAGGGCCTTTGTCTGCCATTATTTCATGTTCAATTCACTTGCCTTCACAAGTGTCTCACGATAAAATAAGAAAAATTACTTTGTCTTTGTTTGCAGCTTATTTATAGAGCAAAGCTGTTCAGTGTGATTTTGAGTCATGCTATGGAAGGATATTGCACAGTGTTTGTTTCCGTTACTACAGCAACAAGTGTTATATTTTTGTTTTGATATTTGGTACCTATACTACAGAAGAAAGGCGCTCAAAACAAGGAGATGGGTCTGGATAAGGGTAACGTTTTAGGTATACGATGTAGTTTATTGTGCTTTGTTATATTTAAGTAAATGAATAAAATTAATAAATGTTTTATCAAGCTGCATTAAAGGAAGAAGAAGAAGACATTTTATGGACCAAATTATCGGGATACTTCAACCTCTACTGCACTGACTTTGAAATTATATTTTAAATGCATCTCTTATGAGTCCCCTATCTTTTTAAAAATTGCAATACACTTATAATTGTATGTGTTAGGGGGTGTCTTGCTTGAAAGACACTGAGAAACTCTCTAAAAGAAAAAAGAAAATAAAAAGCACAGGTTAGTGTTTTTAATCAGTCCGTTTTGGCTACAGCACTGCAGGTTAAATAAGTTCATACTTTCTGTTTAAGTATGTCATTCTCGTACCACCGCGTCTCTCTCTGTCTCTGTGCTGGGTTAGCTATTTAAAGGAGCGTGCTCTACATTCACAGTCTTCACTGAGGAAGTGATTCTGGGGTGTCCATGTTTTCACACACATGGGCAACCACCTCCTATGCAGTGCAACATTTTGGACAAGGTGATCAGTGTTGCTTGTTACACACAGATCCACCAAATCCTGCAGACTACATCCATGATCTAAATTATTATCCATGTGTACATTTTAAGGAGCCATTTTTTTACCACCTGTGACACATGATTCATTGTCCATTCTAAGATTTTCAAATTACACTGTGAAAAAATGTTCATTTGTTTCGATGTCCATGTCCCTGTTTTTCAAAAGGTGTTCCCATGGTAACCTGACCAGCAGTACTGCCACCAGTGTGGTACCTGTGGGATGACGAACATGTCGGCTTTGTTTAAAGGAAAGATTTAAAAAAAGGAACTCAACATATAGACGTGCACGGAAAACCTGTAATCCTTCTGTCAGTTCAGCCTTTTGTCTTAGTTAACAGCTCATGAATAACAGTGAAGTTTGGTAAAAACTGGGGGAGGAAGAGAGCTTATGAGTAATGTTCAACACACCTGGACACAATTTTAAAAAATTCCGTTTTAAGAGCCTATTAAGCTTGTTTTTAGCTAATTGTTTATCTTTATGTCATTTATGTTACAAGTTGGAAGTTAGTACAATACTTCTTGGTAAATGCATGCTAGCTTGAGCTTTATTTGTGAGCTGAAAATCATGTTTATAGTCCTTAATTAGACTGATAATTTACTGTAAGAAGAAACAAAGCTTTTGGCTACATCATAAGGAATTAAGTTGAACTAGTTCGAAATGTAACTCTCTCCTGATTAAGCAGCACCTTCTCTAATACAAAGTGCAAAACTGTCACCATGTGAGACGCTTTGGCTTGTAAGTATTAGTGCTGTGAGGAAGTCAAAAGAAAGCCCCATTTCAACAGAACGGTAATCAGAACTGAGACATAATTAACCATCATCGTTCAATATGTATCAGCTTGGTGCAAGAGCTGTAGGTAGTGCAAGGTGGCCAGCCTGAGTCAAAAAAAAAAAGGCTGAAGCTAGCTTGGTTGCTAACATTAGGACATGGTAAGCCTACATTCAGAAGTCCCCTGGGTTTCTGTTCTGCTGTAAAAAGTGCACACAACCACTGTGTGCTCTCACAAGAGCTAACGTTGAGCTGCCTATTTAAGGTTCATGAACAGTGTAAGAATCATCTCGCTAAACTTCAGTGTCTTGTGTCTTAAATACAGATGATCCACCACGTAGCCTTGGGATGCATCTAACAAAGATGGGAGTAACAAAATACTTCTGCTTTGAAATAGCATGGTAGTAAAATTACTTTTTTAGCAAGTAACTTCTAAGTAAATAATGTCCCCAGCAGCTAACTGACAATAAGTCCAAAAATCTAACAAGTTTATGAGATTAATACGAGGGTCTGACTAATATATCAGTTTGCTGATATTACTGCCTGATATTGGCCTATCACAGATAAAATAATATTGGTGCTTATGTTCTCCGATATGTGCTGATATTTAAACTGTTTTTTAAGGCCGGAAAAAAAGGCCAGCAGTCCATTATTTAATGACTAATAACTGAAGTGCTTCCAGTTCAGTACACTGATGTTTGGAATAGAGTTTGTTAAAACGTTACAAAATTATACATATCTTTGTTGGTAATAAGTATTTGATCAACATCCAAAAGATACAGTGTATAGCAACTTTACAGACATCGGCCCCAAAAATACCGTTTCGGTCCATCCTCATTAATACTGCTTTATTTTAGACATGTAAAAGTACTGCCACTAACCTATTAACCTCTTTTCATAGAAGATTCCACTTACATACCTGAAGATTTCTGTTTATAATCACTTCTAGCACTGTTTCTCACACTGCAGTATCGCATATTAGCACTATCTATAGCACCATTGTACAGTAACAACTCTACCTCTGCAGCACTGCTCTCTTGCCAATCTGGGTTCCTCCCCTCCTGCACTCATAGCTTCGTCATTAATCAATTCCTGCCTCCTTCCCAGGGCGCCGAGACACTGTGGCAGTGGTAATGACCTTGGAGACCCGCTGGCTCCGCTCTGCAGTGTCAGCCCTATGGGAACTAATACATCTCCCACAGAGACCTTAGCTGAACGTGTGAGAAAATACACATGTGCTTTTATATGCTCAGGATGTTTGAATGCAGGACACATGTAGAAGAACAAAGAGAAAACCACCTTAGCCACTGCTGAAAAAAAAAAGAAAAAGAAAAGAAACGTGGTCGGTTGCCTGGTTCAGGCCACAACATCCTGTCGACTAAGATACGGCAGCTACTGTGTGTGACCCTAAAAGCACTGCCATTAGGGAAGTCCTCACTGGAAATAAGAGCTTGTAGCTGCTGTATATTAGTTAAGAATAACACAGTGCTAGATGAGAAACGATTATTGATAATCCTCTTAAAAACATTCCAGCCATAACTGTGACATTTGAGAGCAGCTCAAGTCAGCATCTGACTTGATGTCTTGTAGCATTTAGAGGCTCCTGTCAAATTCTGGCGAGGTGTGGAAACTAAGAGCCTAATTGGTTGTAAATATTTACCTCGGTCTGTCGTTCGCACCACCAAACACCACATCTGAGCTGACTCTTGGTCGGTTTGTCTGAGTGTCATACAACAAGTGTGTCGCAAGCACACACTGTCACGTTTAATTTTTCCAAGGCGCCAGTAGGTCTTTCATCACTTTTGATCCACAGATTTACACGCCTGCACAAACACACTTCATGCATACGTTTTAGCACCAAATCTGCTACCAATTCGCATGCACAGCCACTGCCAGGCTGCTTGGCATGAAATGCACACACATACGGACGCATGCATACCCACAAATCCACAAACACTCCATGGGAGGTATCCATGGGAAACACATGTGGTGAGGCCATCGTGCCAGAAATCATTCTGCTTGTGGTCCGTCACTTGCAACACGTGTGTGTGTGTGTGGAGGGACATTCTCCCCTTGAGAGTCTTATCATGTTCTCCAGGCCCTTTACACCTTCCGACCTGACAGCATTGAACACAGAGCCATCCATCTTCTCCCACCCTTATACCACTGGGATTTACCTCCACCCTTTTTTTCAATTATTCCGCGGCGGTGCAATTACGGCCGGGAATCGGAGCCGTCGATAGCCAGCGTAATGCGCAGCAGCTGGGCTGAAAATGACGAAAGCGGCAGTGTGACACCTCTCATTATCACCCAGCACTCTGTGATTACCGGCACTCTGCTATGAACAGGTATTAGTGTGAGAGGCATGTAGAGGGAAAGAGAGAAAGAAGAGAAGGAAGAACAGATTGGGTTTAAAGCCAGGAGCCTGTCAGCATGGTGATGTATGGGAAATTTACTGCTTAGCTTGTAAGGCCATTAAGTGGAGGACAAAAGTGTAACATACAGAGGTGAACTAATGAGTTCTTAGGTTAATAAATATGAGGAGAGCACCTGTAGGGCCCATTTTGGAGGTCAAAGATTAGGTAGGACCTTCCTTCCTTATGGTTATAGGACAATTAGGAATGTTATTCTTCTGCTTTGTTCATTAAATGACACTATGAAGCCTGTCTCTATAATGCTTTATACACATTATTATTCCACACATTATGAATATGAATATAACACATTGTGAACACACTTAAAATGCGTTTTAGGTGGTTATGGTTATGTTAGGGTGATGGGTAGGGTTAGGATGAACTCTACGCCTGCTTATAACTATGATTAGACCGCACTGTAGGTGCATTATAATGCATTATGTGTATGTTTATAATGCATTATAGATGGATGCTTTAAGTAAAGTGTTACCGTCCATTATAATTCTTAAAAAACTGGAAATTTTATTTAAGGAAGCACACAAGCCTTCTTGAAAACTTGTAGAGAAATAAGCTCAAACACTTGCCTTTGACTCAAACAAAACACAAAACATGTCTGGAAATGCATGGAGCTGTTGTGGCAAACTGAGAGCGAGTAGCCACATTTGGAAATCTTGTACTTGTAGACACAAATCACAGTCTTGCATCCACTACTTCTACTCCAGCATGCATGCACAAGCTAACTCAGAGCCAAAGCCTGATATGTAAACAAACCTGCACCAAAAGGCAAACAGACCAGGAAGTGGATGTGCTTTGTAGTTGCTACAAGAGCTGCAGGGATTTCGAGGGCTTTCCTTTCTCTGTTTACTTTTAGTTAGACTAGAGCGGATTCAGATTGTTTCCGTTTCATTTTGAGAAATAGTTTGGGGAAATTATTCGATTGTTTTAATTAACTTTTTTTTTGCTGAGAGTTATATAAGAAAATTAATAACTCTCTTGTGCTAAGTGTGGCATCAATCTTGTCACTTAAAGGTCCTTTAGACATCTTCAAACCATTGTGTGGGAGAATCTTGTTCAAATCCATGTGGTTGGCTCACAAGCCTTTGGACATTGTAGACAGGTAAACAAAATAATGATTTTGGACCCAGCAACATTTTTTTAAAATAATTAATTCACACCTTTTTTTTGAGAAAAGCAATACTTTCTGTAGCTTTCTTAAAATTCTGTAGATATATTCTTTTTCTAAATTATTTGTTAATGTGAACAAGTGTGAGAAGCTCACACTCCTTGCTATTATCAGAGCTATGTGGGTGAGTAAATGTTACTAACACAAACTGTAATAAAAGGAAAATATAAAAACAAAACCCAGCTTGACAGATACTCTTATTTCCCTCAGAATCCTCAGGTTTTAACATCTTTTTTAATCATTTGTAGTATTTAAAGTCATTGTATTTAAATGAGTATGACTTCAGTTTGACTGTGTGCTCACTTTTCAGCTGTTCTCACACATTCACAAACAAAAGTTAGTCATTAAACACAGTGTAGGCCATTCGGGAACAACATCCGCTCTGACTCTAAGCCTCTGGAATTTGCTTAATTCTGTTCACACATCAGCATAAATCTGAAACAAGAAACAAAATGATGACTAGTGATCCCACTGTGGGTAAATCACCTCTTTAACTTGCCATAAATTTGTCAGAGTCCTTTTTAGGAAGTTTTATTGGTCAATTAACAGGATTAATCAAATGAATATGTGGCTCCATGCAGAATCATAACAGCTGACTCAGATGGTGCCTGTTTTAAGAGCTTTACAGCTGACCAGACTTCCTCCCCTGAGAATGTATGGTTCACTTTTATGTCATGTTATTCAAGCATAGGAATAACGGGTGATTGAGAAATCCTGTGGGACAAAGAAACCCACATCGCTGAAACGAAATAAAATACAGCACAGCATCAGTGCTGGTATTGATGACGATCCACAAAGCTTTTCTACTAGCATGAGACTTATTTAAAGTCAGCGCTGATGAGGAGGCTGAGGCTAAACATGCCTGACCCTTGTGGAAGAGAAAGAGTGGAGATCTTGTCTAGAACTCCCACTTTCCGACACAGAGACAGAGATAACGACAGTCTTTCAGGATCAGCGCAGGACAGACGTGATCTATCTCCCCAAAATAACCTTTCATTCCCTGAGAGACGGATAGGGGGGTGGGGGTGGGAGGGGGGCAGCGGTGGAGAAACGAGTGATAAGCACCGCAGCGGGAGAACAAAAAGCCACTTGATTCCGAGGGGAGAAAAAGAGGAGGAGGAGGAGAGGAGATGTGGGACCAGAGGGGATAAGCAAACGGCCCACACTGCGAGGAAGAGGAGCAGTGCCTCTGCTGCTTTGCAGAGATAGAGCAGGCCTGTCTGCTCAGTGTAGACAGTGCAGACTATTAAAACCTTCCTGTGTGTGACTTTAAAAAAGGGATATGAGGACCAAGTCCTCTGGTTTTGATGTTTCCCCAGACTGCCAGGTTTTACTGTCCAACACCTCCATTTGCTGGAGAAAAGCCACAGTATAACACTTTATCTTCCGGAAAAACAGCCCCTTCATGCTCCCTTATCACACACTTGGTGACAACAGGTGTGACAAACAAGTCGAAAAACAAAATTCAATTGCAATTTTTTTGTAGCAAGGTGCAGATTCACAGAGAATCTACAGTGACTGGAGCCGCAGTGTGACTTTTAGGAGAAACTGAAAGTGGAAGCACAGTAATTATGTTACCAAAATGCAAACCTGAAACATTTTTCCACAATCCTCTTTTGCAGGATCACGGCCCCTGCAAAGCCCATTTCGAGCAGCACTTTGTTGATTAAGATTGTGTAACCCTGTTGTTTGGTCTCTGCCTGAATTCTATAGAAATATGAGTCATTCACTGAGGCCTGGAGCTCCATAGTGAGCCTCATTGTCCTTCCTCCTAAGCAGGCTTGTTGCACCAATGAGAGAGAACACACACACACCATATTGAGAGCAAATGACTGTTCCATGTCCAAGGCCTCTTGGAGAACTCGCTGCCCTCTTGGAAAAAAGGAAGTGCAACATCCAGTCCTCACACGCGGCTGACAAAAGCTCTGCAAGACGGGCCGGCATGCAGGGAGAGACCTGAACCACCACTAACAGGTCCTGACGAAGGCATGACAGGACATCAGAAATCATGGATGTAAACACCAGGCGGGGGACAGGAGGCGCAGGAGGAGGTGGGTGATGACACACTGAGGATCATAAATCTCAAGAGCAGACAAATGTGCCAGACCTGCAGGCTACAGAGGTAACGCAAGGCTCAAGATCTGCACTGTGCTCATGTTTGTACCGATGACATGGGATAGAAAACTACTTAACTGTTGAGCTGTACAGACATTTTTGACTGTTTTTGTCCCAAGAATCTGACTGATTTGGCTTACTGAAGAGAGTTTTGACTATATATTTAAATCACTGTCACACTTTCATAACCTTATTTTTTTCCACTCTGCTGACACTCCAAAAACAAAAGCCTCTCCAAATACTTTATGACCTAGGCCTGTTTTTCAGTGCTGAATACAAATTTTGAAGGTTGTAGAGCTACAGGGGACTGCAGCATTATGTAAAGGAGGTGATGGTGGGCGGGGGTGGGGGGGGGTCTTTGAGAAAAGTTGTAAGGGCAAAACAACCTTCCAGAAAAGAAAAATGTCTTTGCTATTTTGAAAACATTCCAAAAGTTCATTTTTAACGTCAATGTCTTCGACTGAAACTCTATGAAAACTTGAGATTCTCCACAGCTGACGTGTGCGGTGTGCAGTCACACCACTGCATTTTCACATACTGTGTGCAGGATTGCATTCGTGCACGTCTGCGTGCATGCGTATGCGTGTGTTTTTTTTCTGCAGTGTAAGCACATGCTGTCCTCCATCTGCTGTTTGATAGAGACCGTTTCCTTTCCCGTGCAGTCAGCCAACCAGCCAGCCTTCCTGTACCGCTCTGCTCCAGAGGGGAAATGGGAGCAAAACTGCCACACACTCCTGACAAAAACCCTGGATAAGATACTACGCACAGAGAGTTTGAAAACACAATGACTTAGCCGCACATTTAAACACAAACATGGTCTCCTCTCCTTTCTCTTTCCTTCCGTCTGAGACTTCAGGCTTTGTTTTCCATTCCTCCATCTACTGCATGTTCCCTTTGTCCTTATTTTTTCATGGTCAAACACGTCCACAAGTCATTACACAGCTTGCTGGGGGCTAAAATATTTGAACTGCACAACAATGACGAAAATTGTTAACAACAGGAAAACATAAAAGCACAATTCTTTTTTTCGGGGGGGGGGGGTTGCAGTTATAACATCTCTAATCATGATGTCAGTTCAGCGAAAAATCCTATTAGCCATAATGTACATGTTGTAAGAACATGAAAATAAATCTATACTTACACCTGGCATTAAAATGGGATCTGTATCCGAGTTATAAGTCATCTGATCTTCCTGAGCGAAACCTGCATGTGAGTTATTTGGCGGTAAATCAGCCCCAGACTCCATTAAAAAATCATGGAGTTTTGTGATTTGCTGGGTTATTGGGAACTTTATGAACACTGTAAAACTCAATCTACCACAAATTATTAGTTTTTTATACCCTCTCATAAACTCGGCAAATGTAATACATTAGAGTTATTCTTTTCTTAGTGTAAAAAAAATGTGTCGATCTGTCCCAGTATGTCGCAGCACCTGCATGAAGGCCACTCTGCGACACGCTGGATTAAACACTTTGTTAACAGCAGATCTGCTGCACAGGTGAGTCTGACTGTCACACTGTCACTCACACTGTTATTTCTTATCATTTAACATGCATTTCCTTTCCGCGTTTGCTTTCATTTTTCACATAGTTCTGTTTAAGAACATATTTTCACGCTGTCACAGCACAGGATAGACCTCTGATGATCAGTAATCAAAGTTTGTCTCTTTCAGCTTTCTTGCCCATTGATGGGAATTGAGAACTGGTTCCAGTTGAGAACCGATAACAAATTGGAATCGAAACAGTAACCTTTGCCTTCAAGCTTATCAATTCCTCTCATCAATGCCCAGGCATGTGATGCTGAAATTAAAAAAAGGTAGAACTCAACTGCAAGGGCACTGCAGCCTGCAGAATGACCACAGCGAGCACATCGATAAACACTGACGATAATGAAATCGTTGCGATGTTGATATCGGGAACCTGTGTAGGCTTACTTTTTACCACACAAAAAACTGATCGGGAATCGATAAAGAATCAGATTGATTAGCAGAATGGACAATGGTATTGGTATCAATCAAATCTTATCAAATCCCATCCCTATTCTTGCCTGCTCGCTCTCTAAATTTTGACAAACAATCTATATTCAGTGGTAACTAACAACAATAAAACTGTATATTGCTCACATTGCATGCAGATCACATGCAAATAACGTGTCAGGTTACCCATTACATTTTTGAAGTGCAAGTGTATATATATAGAACATGATAAAAGCAGACAATCTCTATGGGACAACTCAAGTGACCTTGAGGTGAACGCTAAAAATTTAAAAGAAAAAAACAAACAAAACCCCCTAATTGCTGCATTTCTGGATTCACTTACATCTGTGCTCCCATCATGCCTGATATACTGATACCTGTAAGCTCTCAAGCTCAATTATACCGAGAACTTAAATGTCACAATATGCTTTCAGAAGCAGAAACCTTGATAAAAAATCTGCCTCCATAATGTCAACAACAGTGAGGGCACTTAAGCTTCCACTTGAGGCTTCAAGTCTCAAATGAAAAAGTAATAAAAGCGCCTTGAGCAGGACCATTAATGTAACTAACTAATCCAAACAAGAATTAATTTCCTTTTAAATATCAGTGCCAATTTACAGCCAAAAGCAAACTCTTTCTCACAGACTGCTAATCAGATGTCTTTTACACAAATCCAAAACTACTGCATTTTATATTTTAAACAACATGGCTGATTTCAATAAGCTTCAGCATGCATGGTCGAATTATTAGTGTTTAAACTACTGTATACTGTTCTCACAACTGTTCCACTTCCTGTATCTTGATCCCTTTTAGTAGCTGACACAAACAAAACCCTGTAGACATGAATCTCCAATTTGAGGAAGTGTAAAAACAGTCACAAGTATGCCTGGAACTTCTTATAGATCTACCGATATATGAAGAAAATGAACACTTCTTTTGATTTGCACATAGTTGTTTAAATATTCTCTAAATAATCCCCCAAGATAGACTTCTAGTGTGAAAAAGACGGTACTAAATCTTGAATGCTAACTGACCTGAAGAGTGTTGATTCAATGTATGATGATTCTCAGATCCATAATAGCAGGTCACATGGTTCTGACACAGTCCAAAAGTCACATTGTTGCCGTCGTCTTCAATGAGAAGTTGGACAGAAGATGGAGGAGAGACGATGCGTGGATCCAGGCAGCGGTGACTTGTGGATTTGAGTTCTTCACTTCCAAGCAGCAGGCAGACTAAGTTCTTGTCGGGCAGCGGTGCAAACCTTGACAGAACACCACTCACCACCTTTATTTTAGAAGAGAAGAAAGCAAGAACGACATAGAGCATGTTAGACAAATAACACAGCCAAGGAAGAGAAGCACGAGGAGGAGAAGCTGCGATGCAGTTCCTCTCTTGGGCAGAAATGTGATGTAGCAAAAAGAGGTGAGTTAAGTTAAGGGTAGAGGACAGCTTCCCCACAGGAGGAGGCTGTGAAGTAATAAACAGACCCTTGAGCATTATGAAACAGCACAAATATCCTCCATGCTACCCCTCACGCATTGTGATGACTCTATCCTTGAGAGAAATTCAAAGGAACGAATGAATATTTTCCTCATCAGTAAAGGCAGAGAAGATGGCACAAAATCTTGGATGGTGCCCACAGGTCATATGCAGAGGGCCACTGAATGTATCCATGGTAAAGAAAAGTAGATTTTTAAATTTATCAGGAGAGTTTAATGAGTTTTGGGGTAACATTTTCTGAAGCGCCTATAATGCAAATTAGTCTTCCAAATCCGGCAGCCGACTCCTAGTGTGCATCACTTTTTATGCATGCAAGCCTCATTTAAAAACTAAAAAAAAAAACTGCTTCCACTGACAGCAAGAATATGCATATCAACCCAAATGTGGAGTTTAACATAAAGCTGCTTTCTGTCTTATTAGTTTTTTTTTTTTTTTTACTCCAGAGAGAGTTAAATATGTCACTGAGTCTATTTATGGGGAAATACTGGTACATTCTGTGTGGAAGCTATAGTGGAGTTTGCAGGTTGGTGCCATCTCATATATAATCCCCTGCTTTTACTCAAAGGAGGCCTGAAAGGAGGGTATGGGAGGAGGGAGGAGGGTGTGAGAGAAAAGGGGACAAGGCGCAAAATTTATCTACCTGGGAAAGCGAAGCAGCCAAAGTGTCTGGAGGCAGCGTTTTAATGCGGAAACCTCGTAAGCAAACGTTTATCCTTCCCTTCTCCAGTAGTGCAACTTTGACATTTTGGAGATACAAGGTTTCCACCTGCCAGTGGCGAGGAGCATGCCGACCGGTTGCTATGGCAACTTTCTCGTCTAGGCGAGCAGAGGGGACGTGTAAAAAGGGGCTCTCTCTGTCTCTCTGTCTCTCTTTTTTTCCAGGCTGGAACGATAAATGAATGGACACATCTCCCGCAACCCTCACATCTCCGTCCCCCTTCCCTCTGCAGCTCACAGCCAACATTTGCTCTGTGACATCCTGGAAAATGAGGTGTCATGCTTCAGGATTTCCATGACAGCCAAATAATGACATGAGCTAAGGAGTCCACGCTCGCAAGCCAAGATAGAGTGGAACTGAGACTTTATTAAAAAAGAAAAAAAAGATCATATTATCAATCCTGTGTAATACAGTTTTAACTTGACACCTTGGCTGCTAGAAAGCAGTGTGAGGCAGTGTTTCAAGTCATATATCATCTCATAAATCGTCGTCATTATAAATAAATAATTTGAGATAGCGTGGAACCAGATCAGGCAAGCTACTGAATAATGAAGAACGGATAGAGCACATCACTTTCAACAACATCACAGAAAAACACGGCAACCCATGAAAGCTGCTGAACGAATTAATCTATGCATCAAAGCAAATCATGTCCTGTGAATGGAAGGAGAAGCTGTGGTCCATCTAAAAAGATCTTATTTTCTTCAGTTAAAAAAAGATCAAACTCAAAGTAATTGATCTTAAAGCAAAGGAAGAAAGTTTAATAGTTAGCGCTCACTTTAAATGAATTATGTTCAAAACTACGAACTGAGCCAGAAATCTTGGTGTAGTCACGAACTCACCTGAATTTCGGTAGCCACATTGGACAGTTACAAAGTCAGACTACTATCAGCTTAAGAAAATATCAAAAATTAAAGGACTCATGTCTCTGGAGGACCTGGAAAAACCTGTTTGTGGATTTATCTTTAGTACACTTGACCCCATAAATTGATCAGACAGCTGCAGCTGATTCATGAGGCTGCTGCTCGAGTCCTTACCAAAACCAAAAAGTGGATCATCACTCCAATTTTCAGAACTTTACACTGGCTTCAAGTCTGTCAAAGATTTGATTCAAAATACTGCCGTTGGTTTACAAAGAACTAAATAGTTTAGGGCCAAAATGCATTTCTGATCTGCTGCTATGTTACAAACCTAGATCTCTCAGATCGTCTGGGTCAGCTTTGCTTTCTGTCCCCAGAGTAAAAACTAAACAAAGAGAAGCAGCGTTCAGTTTTTATGCTCCACATACCTGAAACAAATGGCCAGAAATCTGCAGGTCTGCTGCAAGTCCCAGCTTTTTTAGAACGTAGCTGAAGACCTTGAAGGTTAAATCTTCGAATGCACTGCAACTTTTATTCTCCTGTTTTGTCTGTCTTCTTCTATTTTGGACTCTTTTCACGTCCAATTTAACACTTTTACTTGTCTTTTGAATGTCTTGTTATGTTGTCTTGTGTTGCTTTTATGCTCAATACAAAGCACTATTATTTGCCTGATGCTGAAATGTGCCTTGCCTAAGAAGTCTCACCATTCGTCCCTTAGACAGCATCGACTGGGTAGTGCTGCTGCAGTGACAGTCAACCCCGACAGCAACAAACAGCTAGAACTGGGTCTTACCTGCAAACTGAGCTTTCCCGCATCCTGCCCTAAAGTTAAACTAACTCCAAGTTTAACAAGAGCTCCAGCCTCAACGCCCTTTCTTATACACTTATACACTTATCTATTTAAAAAAAAAAAAAAAAAAAAAAGCAGGTTTCTTATCATTTCTGGGACCTGACCAATGTATCAGGCCTATCACAGCTACTGGTATGAGCATGTATATTTTCCGATATGTGCCAATATGAATTTTTTTTTTTTGCATAACACATAATGCAGAACACTTTTATTTATTTTAATTTTTTATTAAAATAGTCAGCAACTAACACAGGACAGTACCGATGTTTAGTTATCTTTTTTTAAAATTAATTTATTTTTCTCAATGGTCATTTCTAGAATTCGAGAAATGTTTACAGAAGCAGCCTTCTGAGAACCTTTGCATAGTCATATCGGGGCAAAATCAATCAGCAATCCACATAAAAGAGGTTTATTCTTATTCCAGCTCAAAAATTCACGATATACCATGTTGGTGACTTTACCCTCTCAAATTGGAATCGGTAACAGCCTCAAAAATCTCGTATCAGTTGGTCTCTAATATTTTCTATGCAACACAGCTTACACACATTATGTTTACCTGAGGGAAACAGTGGCTCTGATGCTGGCAGCCCTTTAGTCAGTCAGCGTATCAACTCCTCACAGTCATCCCCTGATTATCATGGTTCATATGATAACACTACATGTTGTTATTCATGCAAGATTTATGATACATTTGGATTGTGAAGGGTTATTTAATTTGGAGGGTATACTGATAAACTTACTAGTGTTGAAGTTGTCTGACAGCATGAACGTACAGAGGCAAGCGGACGAAAACTAGAGGCAGAAAAAAGTTAGGTAGAGTGTTTATAAAGATGCACTACCTCTAAGAGTATAAAAGCTATTATTATCAGAGCATTAAGTGTTTGTGATTAGTAAACAAGAAGTGCCAAATCACTGCATGAATTACATGAGGCGTCATTCTCACAATCAACAAACCTGAAGAGTTGTCACAACAACTTAACACATTGAGCTGCACAAAAATGACAAATCATCTCTGGCTCTGTTTCAAATCTCTGTTCTCTCTCTGCCATCTTGAAAGAAGTGATGTTGGTCTTTCTGTGTATCACATCTCTGTGCTTCCTCCAAGAGCAAGATGGCCGTTCAACACGTGAACTTGTGCAGGTGGAAGTTTTACAGCTCCAGACTAAGAAACACACCTCCACCAAAACTGTCACTCAGCTGTTACTTCCCCCAACAAGAGCCAGAGCTCAGCTGAAAATACATTGAACCAAGGTGACGAATACCAGCACAAAGACAGATAGACACCTCTATATGCATGCACACACAGAGGCACACACTTGGCTTCTTTGACTCCTCCACCTCTCCAGGGTTCGTGGTCAATCAGATTACAACATCATACTGAGATCTCCGAGTGCACCAACACAAATCCATTTATAAAGATAAGCTTTGAGGGTGACCCACTGCAACCAAAACACACACACACACACACACACACACACACACACACACACACCCAGAGAAAAAG
>JAQLOL010000014.1:7029431-7046513 GCA_029783665.1 Naso thynnoides
ATATTAATGTTTCTGGTCGTAATGTAGCAAAATGCGGAAAAGTTCAAGGGGTATGAATACTTATGCAAGGCACTGTAGATGAGCAGACAGTAAATACAGGTGGGTTACAGATGACATCACATCACTGCAAAGGCGGTGGGGGCAGGAAGTGGTTTCTGCATTGAGAAGCGATATCAATATGCCAAAGTTTTGTGCTGTTTACAGCTGTGCCAATCAATCAAATCAGGGAAAAAGGGGCACACAAAGGCAGGAAATTTAAGAAGCTTATGAAGAAACAGCAGCAGATACGAATTAAAAAACTTTGTCTAAAGTCTGGAGAAGCGCAGACAACACTTGAGTATGCAGTGACCACTTAGTGAGAGGTACGGCTATAATCATTTAGCTTACTTGCTAACAAATCTGACTAAAATCTAAAGAAATACAGACCAGAGTGGCAATAAAGTTCCCATCTGACTTTTGTGCGTACTCAGGATCACGTGACTGCAACCCACAGCACTACACTGATCAGCAAACCAAGGGTGAGTTGTGACGCATGAAACTGGTTTATGGTACTGCATTCTAAAATATGCTTAACTGTAACAGCCATGCTCATGCACACAAAGGAGCAGCGTGTGAAACCAGACAAGCAGCTGTCCTTCATCACCAACATCACTGTACATTTACAACACAACTCCTGCACATTTATGTTCCACAACATCAGGAGGGTACGGCCACTCCTCACCCAGGAGGTTGTGCAGTTTCTGGTCGAGACTGCACTCGCAGCTAATTCAGAACGAACCCAAACTGAACCTGTTCCGTGCTGGCTTTGTCTTCGTGCATAAACTGTGAGCTGATTAAGAAAAACCAGTTAACGAGGTGCACCTCTGGTTGTCAGTTTAACAAAATAACTGGTCTGAACTTCAGCGATTGTTTTCTGTGATTGCCCAAATTACAACAAGATCTGAAAAATGAAGATTAAAAACCAGAAAAATGTAAAAACTAAATGTAAACTACAAAGAAAATACACAAATTGAAGAAAAATCTGAAATGCAGATAAAATACTGTTCTAAAACTAGAGCAAGAGAAAGTACACAGACATCACTGGAAAATTCCACAGGTAGGTCTAAAATGTCCCGTCAGTCATTTAGTCACACACACGTATATACATACACAAGTATATACATACTCTCTCTCTCTCACACACACACACACACACACACACACACACACACACACAGCCAGAGAAAAAGAGAGAGAGAGGGTTGTCAATTTACCCCCTGAGCAGCCATCTGAGTTGCTGTCTGGCTCCAGCATCAGTCCAGCAAAATACACTGTGCTTACAGAAGTTGGATTTGACGTGTAAATAAGTTTTACTCCCAAAAACCACAAAGCCATAAAAAGTTCAGACTTCTCTGAACGGGTTATAACTTAAACCTCAAGGGTTGTGAGAGCCTTCGTTTGTTCTGTTTGCCACTGCCTTTAATTCAAACAAAATTGAGGGTAAGTATCTCTCACTGCACTGCAAACTTTATTCTTTTTTCATCTGTCTTATTCTATTTTACCTTCTTTTTACTTTGAATTAACACTATTTACTTTAATTGTAAATGTCTTTTTACATGCCCTTATTTTGCTTTTAGGCAACATTTTATATTCTGTCTTAATGCTTTTTATGATCTATATAAAGCACTTTTATTTGTCTTGCTGTTAAAATGTGTTATACACATCAACTTGCCTTGATATTTAAATTTGTTTTGTTTACAGCCTTTCTTTGTAAAAACAAAAAACAAAATTAGCATCCCAGTAAAAATAAACATGACATAATGGTGCCTTTAAATGGGGTCATGTTTCTTTAGTCATAGTGGCAATAAAAGTAAGTAAATTTAGTTTTAAGCTTTTTTTTTCACGACAGAGTCTCATGCTACAGCTAATGTTAGCTTGTTAGCAAAAGTTACCAACTACAGCTTTAATATCAAAGTCACCATAAAATACGGATGTTCCTTGCTTACAAAGCTAGCTAGTGATCACTCATGTTAGCTAAGAATTTAGTTCCACCCTCTTATCCAAACTTGACTATTTCTGTCCACCCAAAAAAAGAAAAGAAAAAAGAAAAGAAATAAAGAATGGTAACATCAAAAATTCCAAACTCCAGGTTTCGAAACGGTGGTCCACAAACCAGTAACGTCGCTGTGGCTACATCCATTCTGTAGAGACCATGGACACTTGGCAAGACAGGAATTTTAGTATAGTTTTACTTTTTCAGGCCTTTTATTACTTAAATAACCAATAAGAAAGAAGAAGAAGAAAGGTTTACATTGCAGATTGTGTTTAGGCGCTGCAGTTACTGTACAAAGGGGGAGCAAGACTAAAAGGTTGGGGACTGTCTTTGCAGACAGATCCTTCTCAGGCAACAGAGGGAACCAGACACTGTTTTCCAAATGCTGTGTAATGGAAAATAATAAGATGTGCAGTAATCAGGTGGTGTTAAATTTTTAATGACGAGGCTTTAATTATAAGAGCCGCAGCAGCAGCAGCATTCTAGCGCCTGCTTCACAACATCAATGTTAGAGAGATGTAAAAGTGAAGTGGCGAGACTTTGCTGTGATTTATGGTGTTTACAGACAAACCTGAAAGGGACGAAATCAGCCCCAAGATGAAAACTGCAGCAGCAGAAAATTATAATAAATGGCACTGCAGAAGAGAAATCCCTGCGTGTGGAGTTCACGCCTCTATGATCAGAGGTGAGCAGAGCCGTGTCCCTGATGAGCTGTCCGCACATTGCAAGCTTAATGTTCCAGAGCGATAGGACACACAGCAACAAGGAGCTTTGATTTTGTTTGCTGAGACTCCCTCGCCTGTCCGCCTTACTTCCAAATACACCGGTTGTATCTTGGCATCCTGGTCTGCTGAGCACTGCTGAGTGGCTCTAAGCCAAAGCGAGCAGGATGTGAGTGTGATAATATCATATAGCAGCTCTTCTAAACTTGGCAATCGCTGTTATAATCAAATATGTGGAAATTTCCTAAAGGGCCCAAGCAGACTAGATAACTCACTGACAGAATGTGTATGTGAGAGACTACATCAGTAGTGTTATTCATTTAGTGGGTAGCTAAATGAGAACCCTGATTTAATACTCACCCGTGGCTCTTCCAGATCAATAACCAATGAGCCTGTGCAATGAAGAAAATGCCCATGTGAAGTCCTTTAAGAATATAAGGGAGAAACTGCTGCTGAGTCCAGGTTCAATAACATAGAATTCTTCCCTTTCCTTCTGATATTTTTAGCATTTTCTCAGTCTGTCAGTCAATTCAATACTTTCCTTTTGACTGAAATATCTCCACAACCATGAGACAAATTTTCATGAAATTTTCCACTGACATCCATGATCCCCAGAGGTTAAATTCTTCCTGACTTGTCATCTAGAGCCACTAGCAGGTCGAAGGTTACACCTGAGCATGATCTGCACATCTGATATTCATGGTTCCAATACGTTTGATAATTATTTTGATTATTCTCTGACATTTTGTCTAGCACCATATGTGATTTTAAGTAAAATGTCGTAAAGTAAATATCGGTAACATCTAGATGTAGACAAATAATAATAATAAAAATAATAATACATTGACAGACTATTCAGAAAGGGACGGAATACAACGTTTGCCTTTCCCCCAGAAGTTATTAGTACTGTGAATTTTGTTAAGTCCAAAATGATTATTTGTTTACTTGACTAAGACGGCCAAATGCTGGTGAGACCTTCACCAACCACTGCATGGTTTGTCATGATATTTGTCCCATTATGGATGAACTGTTAAAACTCTACTGATTCCCTTAATATTTTTATTTAGTGTTATAATCACGATGAAATTTCAGTTTGTCAAATACTTGGTTCATGACCAAATGCGTAAAAACCTTTTCCTTATGGTTTTAGTACTCATTTTTAGAGCTAACTAGCAGAGTTTGCATGCTAACATGCTTAGCAATGGATAATTTAGTAAACAATAAACCTGATAAACATCAGCATGTTAACATTACGATTGTAAGCATGTATGCATGCTGACATTAATATTTAAAGTGGTAATCTCCAAGATTTTATTAAGATAAATGCACGTTAAGTCACTATCTACACTGCCAGGGACTATGATCTGGGTGTCTGTGGCAACTTTCCCACACTAAATCAGAAGCAGCTCAAAGTAAGTGGCGCCTTTTACGTCACTCAGCAGGAGGCGGTCTGTTCAGCTAACGCCATAAGCTCACTCTTGGTTGTGTCTGACCAGTGCAGGTACCTCTCATTTCCTGTGAGTTATAATGGCGGATTAATGCACAGAGAAAATACAGCATCCAGGCGACAACAGTTCAAAAGTGTGCCTGCAAATACAGCTAAACGCTAACGGTGCCATTTGACACAATGTAACACAAATCTTTCAGATTGTCACTGTAATGTGTTTTGACTTTTATTTGTAATAAGCATTTTTAAATGTCCAGTTGTCTCAGGTGGTTTTACACCTTGTGGCTGTCGCATAAAGATGCTGTTTGTCATTTGTTTGTTTGATTCCTGATGAGATTTGTGAAATGTAGCTTTTCTAATCAAATAATGTGCTAACAGTGTGTGGGAGGCCACCATTTTCTCATTATATTCCATCTCCTACACACCTGCCTTGTGGATGTGCATTAGATTATATAATGGTTTGACAGCAACAACAAGAGAGGACGAGTATGGACAGCCTGTCAATCCAGTTCTCAGTCTGAAGACCCAGACATGACTTACAGCTGCAGGCAGCTCATCATAACTGCAGCATGTAAGAACAGACATTATTCAGCCCTCCATCCGACAATCCGTTACACTTCGCCTCAGTGGTGGTGTCTTTCCTCCCTTCCTCCTCTCACATCCTTTCCCAAAGCTTACACTCGCAGGCACCTGGGATCAGCTCAGACAGAACGGGGTGAGGATTAAACAAGTCCCCAGCCGAAGATTCCCTGCAACACTTAAACTCCATGAACCCCACCTGGTAAATATTCATGGCAGAGAAACAGTGGGATTCCACGACAAGGATGTGAAAGAACACATCTCCACATATAGTTACAAACCCTCCTCTAACACATATAAAAAGACAGAAACACACATATAGACTCATGTTAAAGGCACGTAAAACAACAAGCAAACCCACACACAAAGAATAGACACCCCCTGGATTTCTCAAGCTATCTGTGTGTATATCTGGACGCAGCCCAAGGCTACATGTCTTGTCTGACTGCACAACCTTGTCTGGGAACTTTCACACGTCAGAGCCACGAACGCCTCCACAGAGAACTGCCACAAGTAGGAACAGCAGTGAGAAATCACAGCACAAAACATGTCTTTGAAACAATATGTAAAGATGCCCTTTTTTGGAGACTGATTTATTTATCCGCTTCAAATCACTGTGACAAAAAGGTCAGACTGTCTATAGATGAATAACACATGCGGCAACAAAAAGCCATGGATGAGGAACTGTTTTAAGCTTCACTCTGGAGAATACACTTGCTGTAGGCTGTATGAATAATACAACGCAAAAAAAAAACAAACCCCACTGTCCCTCATGTCCGTGAATGCAACATCTTTGGCTACTGGTCAGAAGAATTCTTTCACGTCTTTGTGACTGTATGTAACTGAGTCAGAAGACTTGCTGTTCACAAGCAGGAAAAGAAACAGTTTAGATCATATCCTGTGTGTGAGCTGTGGTTTACAGCTGAACACTGGTGTGTGGGGGGGGGGGTGTTGGACTATGAGAATTAGAAAGAGGGTAGGGATAAAGAGCAAAAAGAAAGACTCAACCCCCCACGCACATAAAAAAGAAAGACAAAAGAGATCCAGGGAAGGGAAAGAGCTGGATCAGCTCTTGGTTGCACCGTCTTCCTGTTTGGTGCGACAGTTCTGGCAACACTAACACAGATGTCATCGTTTGCTCAATGCTGGCTCAGTTATGTAGTATTTTAAGCCAGATTAGAGAGGAAACAGCGCACTAAAACTGCATATTTGTCAGCTATGACCTAGAACATTTACTGTGGGTGTGCCGAACACCCGTGAGCCAAGTATTAGTTTTCTCAAATGACTCATTCTGTAATTAATATAGAAAAAAAGAACCAGTGATTTAGGCCAGTGGCTTCATTGCAATAAAGGGTCTTTAGCTATTTAATGGGATAAAAAAAGTAAAAGGGATAAAATACAGACTGACAGTCACTTAATTTTTTACTATTAATGTGGAAAAATGTAAATCTTTGCCTGTGTGAGGTATATGTGTTAGCATGTTAGCATAAATCACAGTTACCCTCTTGAGGCCGAGCAGAACATGGTGTCATGAAATGTTGAAAAAATTGCAAAGTCAATTTGCAAATCTTAGGAATTACCACAGATTTTATGATTAACGTACTGCGCTGAACTTAAAGACAAAATTTCATCCATCCAGTTGCAGGTAAGAAATTTTACTGAAGACGAAAGGGTTGGCCAGACAGACAGACGGATCATCTGATATGTGTTCCCCAAGGCTACGTGCAAACTCAGCAGAGAAAGAGTGAATCTTTAAAACTTCCTCATATGAAATAACCTAAAACCTTGTTTTGTATTAAATAACACAAAATGTGTCTTAATTTTTTATTTCACACCCCACAGGCTAGTGTGAGAAAACAAGTGTCTTAGAGTTGTATATTCTGAATTTGATAAATTTATTAATTGTTTAAAAAATTTTACTTGACAACTGACTAAGTTGGAAATGACATTTATGAGTATTAGCATTGTATAAGAATGAGTATTTTTTTTAAGTATTTAAACGTGCAATAATTGATTTTTTTGCCACTTTGAGAGAGCAGAAAGAAGTTGTATACACATCACCGATAAATCATCACTTTTTAACTTAGTATAGCAATAATGTACAGAGGGTTTATCAGAGTTTTTACTGAAAACAGCTGCACTGTGGTTGAATAATGCTAAAATAAGGGCATTGAGAGTGAACCAAAGCAGCACAGATGGGGGCTGGGAAAAAGGGGAACTGCACTATTGAAAGCTGAAGTTTTCAGTGCATTTGTCAAAATGAACAATCCTTATCAAATAGGCTACAAGCCATGTGTTTCATTGTAATGTAAAATATGGAAGACTGCCATGACATTCATTTTTAGATTGGAGATAGATTGCTCTAGTCTAGCCTGCTCTGTAATAATCAATCTTAAAGTTATCAAAGTCAAATAGAACTGTGATCTCACTGCTAAAGCTGGACACCAAACACTGTCCTGAAGAAAGTGCTACGCCTGCGACAGGAAGTGGGAGCTCATAGGAAGAACGCTCGTAAACTTAAATCAACAGGATATGGATGATTTACAGGGCAACATCCACTGCCCTCAGGAGCAGCAACCAACCACGCCTGAAATAAGATTCTCAAACCTCTTTGTATCTCCCTCTTCAAAAGGCATCACTTCAGTTGATCTATAGGCAGGGCCGCGCATGTGTGTAAATACTGTAATCTAGTCATCAGAGATGGAGGAGAACTCGCACCCGCCGCCCTCCCCTCCTTCCGGGAAGTAGTTGCGTAAATACTCGGCTGTGTTATCATCTGATGTGTAACGTGAAACATACAGAAGGCCACAGGCTCCAGCTTTGGAGGGCAAAGGGATCAGATGTGCAAATGCACCGACTGCAAACTTCAATATTTCTAAAACAGAAACCTATGATAAAAATTACATCTCCTGCTGCAGACATGCTGTGTATTTCCCGAACCGGCCTGAGATAATCCTAATCTGAAGAGCTGAGAGAGAAGCCCTGCTGCGGTGCTCTATCTTTAACAGGTCACAGGAAATTGGCCATTCAGCACATCTTCTACAGCGTCTGCTCCGGTCAGCCAGGGTACTGATGGATGGCGAGTCACACTCAAGCTGCGACACCATTGATTTTCTACACTGACTGCTGATTCAAGATAATGTTACATTTTTAAAAAGGCCTCGCTGTGATACTGCGGTAATAAATTCAGCCCATGAGTCTGATAAATGAGCTCAGTCAACATTGACGGGTCGGATTTATTTCCAGAGCATTGATTTATTTGTCTGGATGATGTGCATTATTTATAATTAATCATTAATGCGTACAGTCACTTCGGGTATGGTATCAGGCTTCTGGAGACAGATTATTGATGAGGCTGCAAAACAACAACCAGCACCGGTTTCCCTGTTAGGGAAACGAACAGGAAATCTTCTGTTGTAATAAACATATAACTGTCACAACTGTCAACTTCTGTACATCCAGTGAACCAAAGAGTCATTTCATGACATTCCACAGTATTTACCACATCACAGTTCATCACGGTCATACAAACGGAGGCACAAAGTGATTTTGTTGTTAGCCTCCATTGATCCACAGCATCAATGCTCTTCCTACTTTAATCTGTAAATGACACTAAGGCTACAGTAAACATCACTGTCCTCTGCGCTCAGCTCATGCATTATTCTAAAAGCTTTTTTACTGTCAAAAGTTTCAACCATGCTCACACTTTGTCAGCTAAGGATGCATTTTTTCCCCTTTGCGTTGTGCTTACAGTCACCATAAGATGCAGCTTTTTACACATTAAACAAGCTTTTAACAAAACTTCCAGCTTTTCCGTGCAGGTAAGGAAAAAGATGAGGTACATCTTCTAAGAAACAGTATATGAATATGTATTTCAAAAGGAAGAAGTAGTGTTAGGAATAAGAAAGGAAGGATTGCGAGACATTCTGCTGGTCTAATCTGACCACCTTCAATGCCATCACTTGGACTGTCTGTCAGCCACTTGTAAGCCACAATAAAAAGGACTTCCTTTAAGTTCAGTGTTTTTTAACAAAAGAAACCGAAACATGCAACTGAGAACTAAAGCATTAGTTATGCTCATATAATGCTCTCCCCAGGCAGCTTTCTGTTCGGTTAGTTTGCAATTGCTTTTGTTATTGGAATAAAATGTCAATAAAGACTTAAGTGACAAAAAAAGCATTAGTTATGCTGTATTAAAACACAGTATAAGTTACCATGGAAAGCAGGGGTGGACAAAGCAGATATTTAACAAGCAAAGAATCTGAAGAGTAACCAGACTCTATTTGACTCTTTGTGTGAAAATTACTTTCGTTTTTTGAGTAAAAAAGGAGACAGAGATTTAGTCATTCACCTCTAAATTGGGGGTTAACTTTGGAAGGACATCTCTATGAAACTGACTTGAAAACAGCGTTTTCAAACTCAGCTGCCTCACCGTGAAAGCAGTCTTGGTGCTAGCTCCTGTCCAGCTTGTATCAGTGTTAGCCATCACAAAAGAAAGGATGGGCAGCTTGTCAGAGAGTTGTGCTACCTGTCATTGTGATAAGTGATGAGGGTCATTGGAAAGAGCTGTAAACTAAAGCCCCATGTGCACAGCTCTGAAGAGAGGAGATAAGAAGGTGTAGGAGGGCGTTTTGGTCGAGGAGGGGGGTTTAGCGATCACTGTGCCAAGCCAGCAGCTGTGATGGATTTCACACGCATCTACTCATCTACCTCTGCATCCCTTTGTGTCGAACAATGAGCAACAGAAACCCTCTCCAACTGCACGCAGCAGAGGATCACCATTTTCCCATTCAATGTCATTTGCCCCCGCTGCAAGTCGTGCATGGGTGAGCAAACACCCCCCCTCCGGTCCCTCTCTGCTCTCAGCGCAGGCATGCAATTATTGTGTTGTCAGGCACACTGGTCTCAGGCATGGAAGTAAAACAAATATACAACAAATAATTCTCATCCTTAAGAACAGCTGCTTGAATTCAACACGAATCCAAGGATATATCCGACAAATCCAACAACATGACAGTGCTGCATTGTCTGTGCCGGTATCAGACAAGTGCAGCATCTTGGCACACACGGCAGCGCAAATCTAAACAGGATATTGCATCCCTCATGACATAAGCCGTAAGCAACCCCCCCTTCGCTTTTAGAATCGGTGACATTACACAAACAGAGATGCCATGTCAGCCTCTCCAGAGGGTCCAAAAAATGTGCGGATTAGATTGTCATTAATACTGAATCTGGATTATGGCAATCCTGAGGCAGCTCTACAGTGGCAGATTACTTCTATCCCAGCCACAGCAAAGGAAGACAATGGCACTTTTTGTTCCCACAGAGCTGACAGTACCGCACAGTAACAAAGGAGGACTCATTTCTAATAGGGTCAGGAGTGATTAGACGAGCAGCAGGCCCGGCAGCCCATTGAGAGGCCCAAGATTCCCCCAGTATCAGACTGGATTTGTCAGATTACCACTTCACCAACTCCAATTAGCCCATTAGTGCGGTTTAATGTTGTAAAAACAGGTTAAAATGGCAGTACAGTCTTCAAGCTGCAGTTTTAAAGATTCAATTATGATACAGAATTATAGGAAAAACCAATTCAGCATTGACAGAAAAGATCTTAGCAGGATATACTAAGGTTACGAGTAGCACTTATCTCGGATAAACAAGTGGCACCTAACTGTCTGGACATCTTTGCATGTCTTGTGATGTGTTGTGTGTTTTTGATTCATTGATTATTTACAAGCTCCCTAATAAAGAAGCCAAAGCTTTTACACCGAGGCTTTTATACCTCAGAACACACACCATGTAAAGCAAATTAGCATTGCACTGCTATCAGTGTCGTTTGTAATGAAACTGAAATTACTTATTTGGCGACAACTTCAAGCCAAAGCTTCGAAATATAAGAAACAGCACCTTGGTCTCCTGCTTTCTCAGCAAGTTTTTGAGAAAGTCAAATACTTGATTTATAAAAACGGGCAATGTTATGTTATTTTCACACAAACAATTTCCCTTTCTTGTGGCTTCAAACAGAGGTTTAAACAGTGCAAAAAAAAGGTATTACCATATATTTTATGAGAATAAAAGAAACATGTTCAATATCTTGGGTTCCTTTTGAATTCCTTCACTCACAATAAAGCGTGCTATTGTTATTTCGAGGAAAGAAAATGGGAGAAACTCAGAAGACAACGTAGAGAGAGGATCAGTGGGAGTTACTATAAACAACAAGTGAAGGCAGGGAAATGTGAATACTGAGGAGGCGGTGGGGGGAGAAACTGGGAGAGACAGAGAGAGAGAAAGAAAGGGAGGGAAGGAGATCAGCCGGCGTGACCTGTCCTTGCCCCACGAAAACAAATGACATCAGAGCAGCCGCCAATCAGCTGACGCAACTCAGAGCGAGGCTGTTAGAATTTACACCAGCCTTTTTCTGACACTTTGTCATCACCCCATCAAACTGAGAAAAACTGTTCTCTGCAATCGCACCACTGATTAGCGAAATCTCACGCAGTGTACAGAATAAATACATTGTGCATTTGAACTCGCACTGATGGCTGATGAAGCCTGTTGTTCTTTATGTAAGGTTTATACCTGCCAGCACAACACCTGATTACCCCAGGAGTCTCTATATTTTCAACCCTTTCTCCTGTTGTGCTCCTGATTGGTAATTTCTCCCCTTAAATGCCTGATTTCACAGCGATACTGTCGGTGTTTCGCAGTTTTTCTGTGTGGGATGTGTTTGTGGTACCTGGCAACCACAGCAGAGGCAGATGTGAGCATGTGCAGTGATGCTGCATGACATACATCGCTGGTCTTACACCTGTTCTAAACCACAGCTAAGCTAGCCAGATGCTACGTGAGAGAAAGTGCTTCAATTCCCTTAATAAATGTTACTTGCGCAGTGCGACATAAAACTATTTTTCTAGAATTTGTGCAATAATAAATCAATTCAGGGATATTTGTTACAAACAAGAGAAAGGGCCAGAGCTTACATACAAACTTAACGAGCCTACTTAACATGTATAATTCATATATTTTGTGTAAAATTATAAGCCCTAATTGTTATTTTGTTGACAGACTTCTTATTTCTTATATAATACCTGTTGTAAATACTTAAAATTTCATTTTATATTCTATATATGTTAATAAAGGCCTTTCCCTATGATGATCTTTTTAGTCTAGAATGGCAACTGCATCTTTTCTAATTCCTCCCAGGAATTAATAAAGTGTTTCTGAATCAGATTATTTAAGATTTCACCTATTTTACATTGTAGCGTACATTGCTTTCCACAAATTAAACCCAAACAAATTAATGCAGCAGCTAACTGTTACCATGCTGGCCCACCCATGTCATCTCTGACAACCACTGTGTGCTTTGAGAAGGGAGAGCCCCCGCCACCGTCACCCCAGCAGGAGCTCAAGGAGACCTAATTGAACACATGCAAATAGAGATGTGTTAAAAATTCCTCTTCATCACTGGGGGATGTCGCCGTCTTAACTGTTAGCGCCTTGTGTTTTATCTTTCGCAGTTGTGCATATGGTTGTAGTCTGAAGTGAAATTCACACCCTCCCCCTTTTCTCTTCTTCTTCTTTCTATCTTTCTCTCTATTTCCCCTCCCCACCTCAAACCCAATCCCCTCCACAATAGCCAATTACAGGCACAGGAATGCAGAGTGAAATGTTTGGCCTGGAGCATGTAGGTTTTATATCAGACTCCACACTGATATGACAGTAACAACACGGGTGGGCGTGCTATATAAACACCCCTCTGCTTTACCTTCCTATATTTTTGGCGCTCATGGAAAATGACATCCGTACAGGTTGTGGTGTCAAGCTACTGCCAGCAGACTAATGAAAACAATCAAGCAGAGCCGCGGGAGTTGTGGCTGTTTTCGGGACTAAAGTGCACAGCACTGAAGGACCAACTGCTCGCGGGTGCAGCCACACATGAAAAACCAGCATGCAGCTCAAGCTAAATATGATGAAAATGGACTCCAACTAGTCTGTGCTAATGAGTTTTTGCCTTGAAACTGAAGGCATCTCTCTGGCTAACTAAGCGACTAACTAGTCCCCTGCTGGGGCCCAGCTGCTGGATGTGATAGTACAGTAATGAACTGATGGCGGCACCAGAGCTTTTTATTTTTTTCCTGTTGTAGTCGAGCCAAGTCGGACAGGAATCACTAATGGCTCAGTGCTCTGTGACCACATGTCGGATTTGGTTTTAAAATGCTGCCTAGGACACAGAGGACAGAACATTTGTCTTCAATCAAATACAACACAGCAAATACACACAACAGCGATACAAAGCAGAGTCCTGTTCAGAGACAAAATCCCAGTATGCTGCGCTTCTAATAAAGCCAGCAGTCCTTGCATCTACTGTCTGCCTCCTCATCTTACACTCGTTCATCCCAGGCAGTCATAAAAGACCACAAATGAGGGAGTGTCTTAGTGTGTTCAGAGAGCAAGGCGTTTTCCCTCTCCAGGGAGGACAGATCTGATGATCAGATCCTTTCCTGTCTCCGTGTTGTTAAGCCCCTCTCTGCAGCAAACAGAGGGGATATTTTACAGTCAGCCATGTGTCGCACTCCGCTGCCCACCAGTTTTGATAAAAGGCCTACCACGTATGTGCAGCCTAGAGAGACTGCGCTTGCAAAAAAGGTAAACATGGAAATGTGAACCTAATTACTGACAAATTCCATGAGTAGAAAATAGGACACAACTGATATTATCATCTGATATAGCCTACTGCAGTGTTAGTGTGTGTGTTCACTGATATTAAAACTGCTTTTTAAGGCCAGTAAAAATGCTTTGACTCATAATTTAAAATGATGTAATTACTTAGTTTGTCCAGCAGATGGCGGTCTGTTATTTCATGACTAGTAAGTAAAGTGTTTGCTGTTCAGTGCACTGACATTTGGAACTGCGTTTGTGAAATTGTAAAACATCCTGCCTCCATTACATATATTTGTTACAAGTATTTGACAACCACATTCATCCTGGCCAATATATCCGATATCAGAATTTTTTTTGCTCCTTAATATTGGTATTGGCTCAGCCCCAAAATCCCATATTGGTTGGGCCCTAGTAGAAACCTCTTTGTGCACATAAAAGCCAATCAATTGATACAGTTGGTATCATAACTCGGCAGCATAATGTTAAAAAAAAAGCTTCACCCCTCTGACAGCAATCCAGGAAGTGATCCAGTGCGGTTGTGTTACGTCTACAAGGATAACAAATGAGATACAGCACACGGAGGAGCCCCACAGGAGATGCAGACCTCCTGCAATATAAATACATTTCCCATAATGCATATTTGTCTGTTTGAATTTCAGATGCAGAAAGCATGAAAGGATTTCAAACAATTCGCAGTTCATCAGCAGCAAAATGGACGTTTGTGTGGAGAGCCACCCACTGACTAGGCTAGGTCTACAAAGAGAGACACTGTGTGATAGTGAGCCCATCATTATTATGATTACGGTGATCTCTGGCCTCATTTGCCTCCATGTCTTGGCTCTCGAGGAGCAGCAGAGAAAACACGGCTCCTTCTTATCACAACTGTCTCACTGGATGAGGTGCCGTGAAACAGGGAGGCCCAGAGGACGAGTGGGTGGATGTTAGAGGAGCTGGGTTGTTAGCACACGCTGCTCAGTTATCATCACCATATGTGGCTTAGCATTATATGTCCAAGATTTGTGGATCAGAGAGAGAGGGTTATAAAAACTCCCAAGGAAATCACAACTTCCTTCCTCTACCTCAGCTTTGTGGAATTCCTTTTTTTAATGATTCGATGCTCACTGAGTGGGATGTTTTTGTCTTGTCACCTGTTGCAGCTTGTCAAGGTATTTTCTTCCAAACAAACAGCAAGCTCGGTAAAATTATGTGAGAAACAGAACATGCTCTGCTTTTGAACTACAATGTATCTATCTGAGCTTTAGTTTGACTCAGTATGGCCTAAATAACTTCGCATCAACAGGTCGTAATCTCTATAAACGTCACTGTTTGAATGTGAAATGGTTTCTACTTTGGAAACTTGGATTTTTCAAATTAGGTATCGGCTGAAACTAGCACCAAACAAGTAAGGGCTAAAACAAGACAAAGAATAAAAAATTAATTCACTTTGATAATAAGTAAATCATCTGAGACATTTTCCAAGCAAAAGAGACACATTTTGTACCAGCTTCACCAATTTGAGGAGCGTTTCTTCACCCATCTCTTTTATATCAAAGTAACAGAAAATTCTTTGGGTTTTGATTCAAGCACAACAATGAAAGATGTCTTCTACACTCAACCAATGTTTTTAGGGAATTTTTGGCTTTTTAAAAACAAAGTAGCTAACCTCTAAATTTAAAAAAAGCAATAAAAAAGTCACAATCTTTTTTTCAACCAATTTCCTTCTTGCTTTACACCCCCTGCAATCAAAAGTTTTATTTCTGCTACACAAGCAGACTGACCACCGTCATTTACAGTAAGCAATTTCTCTCTGTCGCAAGTACATGAAAACCCTAAAGTAAAACACAGTAAAGAGAACAGGAAATTGCACATTAGCTGTCGATTGCGCAAAAGGAGAATGGACAAATTACAAAGCTTTACACTTTTGTTGGACTATTAAAAACTGAAAATAATGAGTTCTACACAGACGGCACTGTCATCCACTTCTTAGTACTCGTTGTGAACTGTAAAACACCAAATATCTTTGGAAAAGTCATTTTCTCTGGCTGAACAAAAAAAAAAAAACTTTGGCAGCCTTTAGAGTAGACTTACTGTCAACAGTTGGAAGACATATTGTTTGACCAAATGCTGCAACGAGTAGCAACATACATGCCTTGGGTAGTTTGTTAATTAGCATAAAAACCTTGCATTAAAAAAAAAAGAAATCATTTTAAAAAAGACATCCTGCTGCAAAGTGAAAATAGTTGACAATACTTGTAGATAAGATCTCAAGAGCTGAAGGTCAGCATGACAATGTCATGCAGCGGCCTGTATTTTCTTACATGGATGAGTCAATGCAATCTCCGGTCCCCAAGAGGACCAGGCCTTTTATATTATATGCTGAATATTAATACTAATGATGGGGTGATTTATCTTCGGACAGAAAATACTTCAAGTGAGTATGACACTTAAACAGGGCAGAGGAAGCCATATAACTTGTTTTAAGAAAATAATCATCTTTACATGCCAAGAACCTTTCAGTTATGAGATATGAGGATTTTATTTACACACTGACAAACGGAACAATGTCTTTGATCAGTATCAGCAAAAATAAAATGGATCGCTCCATTAATCACCAGCATCATTAGAGCAGCACTGAAAAACTTCCCTCTACAAAATGAATTAATGAATACCAGCGATGGCAGCTAACTACAGACTGCAGACAAGTCCTATAAGAAGACAGTGTAACATGTAATTATTATTAAACTGCAGATAGGTGGCACTGTGTGGTAGTTGTGCTGCTGTTAACCAGCCCGATATCAATAAGATTTTCTGAAGAAGCAGATTTAGTATTTGCCGAACTGTTGTCATCTCGCATTACTGTTTCAGAGAGATGAGAAAAGCGATGTGACTGACTGTAAGTGTACTACCACTCTTTGATCTATACTCACCTTTTTACCCAGAACATTTGCATTTTGCGTGCTACACATAAATAGCAGAGAAGCCCCTGAGACTTACTTAGACTTTGTGTTTGTCATTCTAAGTAACACGGTGTTGCTGCTCTGTGAGGCCGTACTGAGGCACAGTCGTGCTTTGAACTATATGCTACCAATGGCAACAATAACCATATAATGTTTAATGGTGTATGTTTAATTTGTTCACCTTCTTAGTTTACCATGTTAGCATGTCTAATTTTGCTAATTAGCACTAAACGCAAAGTACAGCTGAGGTAGATATGAATGTCGTTCATTTTGTAGATATTTGGTCATAAACAAAAAGGACGAATTAAAATCTGACGGGATGATTGGCAAAACATTAAAAGTTATGGGATAGCTTAAGTTATGAAATCTTGAGATGCATATAAAGATACAAAAAGTCATGACAATCCATCAAATAGAGACCTTAAAGCCGGGGTAGGTGATGTCTGGAAATCAAGCTAGCTGTAGCACGAGAAAGAACTCCCCTCCCTGTTTTTGCTCCGATTCACATTTTATATCATTTGTTGTCACTCTCTCTTTTAAGTGCAGTTTGTACCAAAGATTCCTGACAAGCTGAAACAGTTAAAGGGAAAGTTTAGCCGAGTAAACTGGTCCGTTTCAGCTCAACTCAAGCCAGCTGATGTTGTGGCCTGTACCTCAGCTTGTCAAGTCACCAGAGGCCAGTTT
>JAQLOL010000014.1:7046613-7058257 GCA_029783665.1 Naso thynnoides
CAGCTTGTCAAGTCACCAGAGGCCAGTTTTATAGGGTAAGGCACGTCAACTGTTTCAACAGCCAATCAGCTCTTGGCGACGTCACCCGACACTAAGCAGTGAAGGCCAGAGCAGTCAATAGGAATACACACTCTTTCAAAATGACCAATGACTGGCTGAAAAGCGTCCGTCTTTTCTAAAGTCTAAAGTCTAAATCCAGAGCCAAGGAGAGGAGCAGAAGTCTTGTTTTCTCTCAGAACATCTGAATCACAATTTTTTTACTTTGGAATTTTTCTCGATGACACACAAAAAAAATAAAGTATCTCACCAGCTTTAAGTCAAAGCCTCAAATGTCATCGCTTTGATTGTGATAGAGATTGGGGATGAAATTTATTGAGATCCCTCATATTGTGGATCTGTTGGGCAATACTAAATCCAGTGTTTCTTTTTCCCTGTAAGGCTTCCTTTTGTTTATTAGTAACATTCTGCGAATCTGAGAACGCCGAATACCGCATGTAAAATCTGATGAGGCTCCAATTTCTGCAGGCCAACAGCCACAAACTTGTGACTTTCTGCTTGTCCTTTCATCTCTGTGAGTAGGTTTTTTGGGTTTTATTTTTTTTCTATCTAAACCATATCCTCTTAATTTTTCACACAGAGATATTGGTGCAGTACCATCACATAACAGACTGCAGCTGCAATCCTTAAACACTGACAGGAATCCAATAAGATGAAGCATGTTCAAGGTCCATCCCCTCATAGCCAACATGCTGCATGATCCAGACTGCCTTCAACCTTGGTCATTAATATCACCCAGGACAGCTCTGATTATCATCCCATACATTAGCGTGTTCTGGTGCTCGCCTCAGCCTTGCATGCCTATCAGCATGCAGGGCATGTGAGCTAACCCCTGACTGTGGGCTCACTGCTGCATCTAACTGCACTCATTTAGACACATTCATCACAATCCAAAAAGCCTTCAACATTGTAAAAGCTTCCCCAAGAGTCAAATGTTAAAAGGAGGCTTTAATCAAATGGATCTGAACATGCTCGCCACACCACATCCTTTGTAGCTCAACACAAAAAGTGACAACGCAGACACTGAATTAATGCTTGCCGCTGTCACTGCAGGCCTTTGTGTGTGATCAACACACTTTTATTATTACAACTCTCAGGAATACCGAAGTTTTAAAGGAACTATGGAGCAGAGAAGAGTTTGAATGAATTATATAGTAGAACTGTTTTCTTTATGCAGTGAATTTACAAATAAGTGAGGTGTGTTAACATTGTTGTTCTGTATTCATTTGACACAACAACCAAACAAAATAAGCAGCACGTCTGAATTAGCCTGTTGTACCAGTGTGAAAATGTTTATTGGAGTTATTCCAGTGCCTCCAAGCTGCATCATATTGCTGAGAACACAATGAAAATATTGAAGGGCTGACACGATGATCACACACAACTCCCTGTGTAGCAGCCTTGAAAGAATGAATAGGAAATGGGCTGCTTTAGTAAGCATCCATTATTCATTAAGCACTGTACTCCTCCATGTCAACAACCTCTGTAGTGACACAGCCAAACTACTATTTCCCCTTTTTCTCTTTTACTCACTCTTTTCTTCATTTTTCTCTCTCATTGAGTCACACACAGCTTTCATCACAGACATGATCAGCGGCCAAGTTGTTAAGAGCCTGTAAATTCTTGAACAACCAGCAAAACACTTTCTGATCTGGTCAAATGATGTCAGAATGTTTAAGAACATGATCAGATTTGATGTTTCAGTAAAGACGGGAGCCAGAGCTGCAGCGGTACGCCGTGGGATTTTATGAGCAGACTTTGCATGTGCTGATACATGTGGTGCAATCGAAGCTTTCCAAGACTGCTCCTGCAGTGCATGAACAGGACGCTGCACAGTAATGTGCATGTAGCTGGTGCAAGGAGTAACTTTCGGGATAAGTGTCCGAAGATACGTCGCTTGATCGTCATCAGCACTTGAGTAATGCGCGTGTCCGTGACCACTGGTATGTGAGCATTTGTGGTTTCCTGACTCCCAAGCAGAAGCAGCATCGTGTCTGACTCTCCATACTCAAACCTCATGTTGAGGAGCATCACTGGTGATGTGAGTTGTATATATGTCCAGCTATGGCACAGTGTCCAGACAACTATCCTCACAGTAAAAGACCCTGCAGACTCCGAAACCAAGCCAACCAAGAGCATGCTGGAGGTTTTCTTTGACTTTTGCAGGGTTGTACACCTAACTTTGCCCCCAGGTGTTGTTAACACCGAGCACAAGTGGCATTCTGAGGCATCTAAGGGAGAACAACTGACACAAACAACCTGACATGTGGTGCGATGGAAGCTTCTCCAACAGCGTGAAAACAAGAGTTTTCCCTGAGAACATCATCGCGTCATCAGCCCTCAGCCCTCAGCTGACTGGGTTTAGCTTCCTGTGACTTCTTTCTGTTCCCCAAAATAAAGCTGAAGTCCAAGAGTCACTCTTTTGACACTGTGGAGGAGATTCAGCGTGAATTGCTGATGGTGCTTGACTTACTTAACGGGACTTTGAGGTAGTCTTGTACAGTATGCTGGTACTGAAAAAGTGTAGCAGTACTTAAGTATTCAAAAAGGTATTATACTGCATTTATTTGTGCGAATGCCTTGCTATTAGAGCACAAGGCTGTAAGTGGTGACATTGCTGGAATCAACGCTTTGTGTAAAACAACATGGGAACTCTATTTTCTTTTAATAAATACAGGTATTAGCCTATAATATACATAACCTTGTACTGGATTGCGATAGGTTTTATCCAATCATTTTCGTGGAGGTCATGGTTTCTCAAACTAATGAGGGCTTTTTTGCTAGCATATCAAATATATCACCAGAATTTTTTGTTTCTCTTTTTACAATTTTAAAATAAAGAACAATTATGACATTTTACACTGTCTCCCCTTTTTTTTGGAAAAGTATCGAAATTCATATTGGTACCGATGTTAAAACAAAAACTTTGGTATCGTGACAACACTACTTCCAGGAAAAGTTCAAAGTGCAGAAGAAGCCTTGGGAGCATAAAGGATAACTTATATAGGTACAACCCTGAAGTTTTTTATTGCACAGAGAAACTGACATTTCAGTCACAAGACTTGATGCATCTACAGCCAGGCTTCAAGTTTATGCTGCTGGGGCAAAAAGCAGGGAGATAATCACTTTTCCTACACGCAATATCACCAAAGGAGTCACACACACCTGCTTCTTACGAATCAATTAAAAGCCACTTTACATGTTTGCATCCAAACAAGAACCCTTAAGCTCAGTGCTGTTTGAGAGGACATTAAACAAATGTGCCGAGGACTAGAAAACCTCAGTTTCACACTGTTTGCATCATCTTCAGCTCTGGAGACATTGTACATTATCAAAACATCTAGCTATCTAAGAATGTGTGGGTGCAACATCTTATGTGAATATAAATGACTGCATCTCAGATTCACACTACGATCAAACAAACTGCTACGAGGAAAGTCACAAAGAATGAATCTTTCTCCTCCTGCATGTCAAAGCTATATCAGCTGTGTTCTCAGTCAACGGGGTGCCCTTTTGTTTTCTGGAGAAAACCTAATATTTGTTTTTTCCAGTCATTCATTCAGATAAAATGAAGTGGGCTGAAACATGTTTCAAGCCAGAGCTGAGGCTGTTTGCTTTCACTTCAGTTAAAATCAGGCCACATAGTGCAGGGACTTAATCTCCTCTGGCCTCCACCCTGCTTTCCCCGAACAGGTCACCAAATTAGGTTGCCATATTTCTGCCGAGAAAAAAAAAGTCGTGGCTTAATTCGATACGAGTTATCATGTTAAATCACATCTGTCAACATTCTACCCCAGCAGGCGGCCAATGTTAAGTATGGGATTGTGTGATTAAAACAAATGCATTTTGGCAGTCTGCTGCCCTTTTTTCTTTGCTATTTCTACCAGACAAAACACAGACAGAAAACACAGAACTTAAAGGTTTTCATTTCATTGTCTTTTCCCTCCTTGGAGACTCATAAACCAAGTGCAAGGTCACAACTCAATCTCTCAGAGCTTGTCTTTTAAGAGCTTTGTGGTGTACTTTGCAATGCGCTCATGCAGTGACTGACAGAAATACAATAGAGAAACTATGTGTTGCCTGGAGGAGGGAATACACCCATATTACTACTGGGCAGCTGTTGTGGAGTGACATCATCAAGAACTTCCCAGGGCCATGTCTTCATCCAAACCAGAAGGGCTTAACTTAGTGGTTCCCAGTCTGAGGTTCAGGATCCCTCAGGGGGTCCCAAGATACATCTGAGGGCTGGGAAGACAATTCCAGGGACAAAGAAATACTTCTGTTGCACAAAATTAAGTTTAATTGTTCTGACTTTTGAATACTGGACACTTTCCTACAGGCCTCAAGTGATACAGGAGGAGACATTAAATCTCTTTGTGGTTGAACTGCTCCCAATCAGGGGCCTCACTAAGGCCATAACCTGTGATGAGGGGTCACAAGTGGACACTGCTTCATTTTAAGCTAAAAATGACTATTATTTTGGCTTTTTCCTGCATACACTGAATAATATAAAGACGTTTATTCAGCCATCTTGTTGAAACTTGATGATATTAGAGTCATTTATTGTGTTTAAAAGCAGGTGTGTTTCTTCTTCCAACAAGAAATGAAGACTTAACCTTTGTGATTGCATATCTACCTGAGCAGGGCAAACTGTTGGCAGGGTTGGTTTGTTTGCGACACACAAGGCTGACCACAAACAGCTCAGTGTGGAAATGAATGTACCGCCCACATATCCACACAAAACCCAAATAAAATCTGCTTGTCAGACATCTTAATTGAGAAGTGCTACAACCAGAATAAGGCCTAATTTGGAATTTTTTGTGTGGGTGTGTTTATTTTGCTGGATCATTTGTGCAAATTTTTTATCTGGAGGAACTTTTGTACACTTAACATTTTACAGAATTCCTTCATTTCTATTCTGATAGAGGTTTTTTTTCAGTTATTGCTTCTTTAAATTGTATTCTATGCTGCTTTTATATTGCTGTCTTGACCTTTACTTATTTCTGTCTGCACTTTATTCTTTCTCTAAGTTTACTGAATTTCAATGTTCTTGGATTTGAGTGCAAGTTGTAAACAAGTTTCTTTTGAATAAAACATGCCGTTTACATGAGTTGTATCGAATTTGGAAAACTTTCATATCTGAAGTAATATTGGAAAAATTAGTGTGCATGTTCAAATTCCAATTTCATTTCTGATATTGCAATAATGAACTTCAGCTGACTCATCAGACAACAGTAGAATCACAATTAATTAATCTGCCAATTGTTTTGTCTATAAAAACACCACAAAAGAAAAAGAAATGTTTCTCACAGTACCCTGAAGCACAAGGCCGCATCATCAAATGTCTTGTTTTTTTCCAAACAAATGTCCAAAGCACTAAATATTCCATTTTAATTTCCAGTTAAAGCCAAGGGAAGCAGCAAATTCTAACATTTGATCTGGAATAATGAAACGTTTGGCCTTTTTGCTCCAGTTGACTTCTTAGCCAACGCAGCAAATATCACAACACAGAGGTGCTGACTGAGGGGTTGTAACTCTACACTGGAATGACAGCTTGATTTAATTCTAACTCCTCCTCAAAAGATAATCCCTCCCTTGTGCTTCGTGTGCTTGACCTTACTGTCATTTCATAGGAGCAACTCACAATGCCTCCTCTGAACAGATGGTTGACGTGTCCTGATGCGTCTGAAAAGGAGGAACCTTGATCTCCGTCCAGCTGTTGCAATGCTGTGGAGGCTCTGCTGGGTCTCAGCTGATAGTAAACAAACACAAATCTGCACCCTTTGAGTTTGCACATATTTCAATCACAAGCCGCAGCAGCAACAGAGGAGCTGGCTCTGTGGGTGAGGGTGGGTGAATGAGAGACATGGCTGCAGGTAGCAGTTTGCACAGCTGTAGATTGTCCTCACAGCAGCCATGTGTTTAATAGGGCCTTCTCTTATGGACACAGAGATACACCCTGTCTGTGCTAGGGCTGGACCAATATATCGGCTTGCCGATAATATCAACCATTATCGGCAGATATACCAAAATCAGCATTTATGTTATCTGATAAGCACAGATATTTAAAAAGCTTAAGGCCAGAAAACAGGCTAGGACTTATAATTTAAACTCAAGTTATCACATAGTTTGTCCAACAGAGAGCGGTCTGGGTCAAGTGCACTAATGTTCCAAATTAAGTTTTTTTTTTAATGTAAGATATCCTGTTTCAACTACACATCTTTGTCACAAGTATTTAGTAACCACATTCAGCTGATATATCGGATATTGGGATTTTCTTGCTCCGTAATATCGGTATTGGCATCAGCCCCAAAAAGTCCCACATCGGTCGAGCCCTACTCTGTGCCACTGTGGTCACACCTCAGTGCAAAGCTTCAGGGCTTTCCGGATCTTACCAAAGTCTTCCAAGCAGGAAACAAAACACTCCTCACACGCTCTTCGCTGTTATTAGTCACACCTTTCTTTCCATTTAAATGCAGAATTATACCTAATATAAGCTTAATAACTGCTCCTTCCCTTATTAAATACTTTGAAAGAGCTTTTAATCCCATTGCCTGGTTAAGCAAGGGTTAAATCTTTATCTCCTCACCCTGCATGGCTCATAATATTTTTTATCATTACTAAATCATTTAAGCGGGATGCCAAAATCCAAAGGCAGGCTGCATGGATAGCATTTTGCAGAACTAGCCGCAAGCACAAACAAGCCTACGGTTGCAACACACTGCGGCTTAATGTGCTTTAGCAAGCTTCCACCAAGGCAAACAGAAAAATAACAGGTTGGATACACATGCTGTTTGTATCAGAGGGAAGATCTCACTCTCAATATGACATATCCCTTTGCCTAATTCATGAGCAAACCTCCGAGGCAGGCTAAAACTGTTTTCTGCTGGCAAATATCTGACAAGTTCTAGGTCAGGCCGGGCTCATCTCTAAATGTCGAGACTTTATACCAATTAGTTCCTTCTCCGCCTATTTGAGAAAGAAGCGTACCTCCAAGCAGAGTGTAGTTAATGCGGCTGCAACCTCAGAGAGAGCACAGCACAGCGTGTAGTCTCACTCCGCCAGCTCAAAGTTAGAATCAGAGTGTTTCCAAAGACTTAGAGCAAAGTGGCAGATAGACGGAGGGTGGGCGAGCTGAGGGGATTAAATCCAGGTTGGCAATTTGAGGTTGATACCCAGCAAGCTGTTGGAAGTTTCAGGTATGCACAGCTTGTTCCTCTCCACCTCGCTGTGGATTTCACCCGTCACCACATCTGTTTGTTTTGCACAGCACGCCCACACTCAATAACATGGACTTCACAAGTCTTTCAAAACACCATTTTACAGTCCTAACTATAGCAAAACACGAGAAAAGAACATTTTGGCAGCGTGTTAAACTGCAACTAAATATGTGCTGAAAATACAGCTGCTGCAATTATAAACCGCTTGAGCAATATGTGATATAGTGAAATGGATCACTGCAAATAAAGCTCAGTTAACGCTTTAAACTTCACCGAGTATCTTTTATCGCAGGTTTCAGATAGAAACATGAATACTAAAGCAATGAAAGACAAATGAATCTGCTGAGAGCACTCGGCAGTCAAATGCTGATTCTTCCTGCATCCTCAAACAGAATCATTTGTCATGTTGAGCACTGACTATTTGTTTGTTTCATTGCATTTTCATTAGCCTCTGCCACAGCAATTGCCATTCTTCCCGTGGTCCATACTGTATGTGCTAATTGAGATGGAAATATCACAAACAGAAACAGACGTATGAGCGGTGGTGGGAATCACAAAGTGGTATCACAACGCAGCGATTCAGCTCTCCCTGTTACACTTCAAGGCGATCATCTCTGATACATCTTGATGTCTGACTGAAGAAGAAAAAATGCCCCTAAAAAGGCAAAAAGCAAGAACACTGTGCTCTTCTTCACTGCACTTTGGTGCCAGTGTAACAGAATTTGACGACTAAGATGAAACGAAGCACATAAAAGTGCAAAGAGTCTAAGCTTAGCGCTTCTCTAGGACACAGACAACTTGCTCGAGTCCATGTGTGCCATCATTCCGATGTAAAATAGTCATAAAATGGTCAGCCTGGTGGCTCAGCTGGTAGAGCGGGCGCTCCATGTACAGCGGTTCTGTTCTGGCTGCATTGGCCACAGGTTCAATTTCACCCCGTGGCCTTTTGCCGCATCTCATTCCCTCTCTGTCCCCCTTTTCCTGTCCTATCAATAAAGGCATGAAAGCCCATAAAATATCTAGAACAGAAGAACACACTGCCTGACAGACAGAAAATAAGGACATATGAAGCAGAGACTCTGGGAAGTCAAAGTGAGAGGGAAATCCTGCAGGCTTTGAAGAAGAATATCAATATGTGGTGAAGGAGCATCGGTAATAGATCACAAGAAGAAGCGATACATATTCTTGCATCAAATTTTTTGTACTCTCCCAATGTATGACATAAAAAAGTAGTATAGTATAGAGTATAGAGACAAAATCAAGATGAGGGAGGACACACTGTGAAGCTAATTCATGTTACATGAATATGAAGTTCAATAAAGACTATTAAATGCAGTCAGGTGTGTGGTGATAAATCTGGAAAATGCTTCTGCATCTGTAGTGGGGTGAAGGTGAAGACAGCTGACCTCAGGCTCAGTTAGCAGGTTCGACACGTTCGGAGAGTCAAAGTTGGACTGAGAAGGTTGCCATTTTATCAAAAGGGAACTGAAGAGGATCAGAATTATTGTTAGCAGCTTTCAAGTTGAAGTAAAAGAAAGAGCCATTTCCCCTGTCACAAGTTAAACTTCTCACACTCAGTCTGGAATTTTTTGGAATCTTTTCTCTGTCGATCATCGAGGCGGCTCAGTCTGCACTTTCTGGCCCCTGATTAGACAGACTGCGAGATGTATTGGAGGCAGTTTGGCAGCTTCTCTGTGACATTAATGTACTTAGCTCAGAGTCTAGACATGCTGCTACGTTGTGGCCCAAAAATGGTGACAACACAGCATTTAACCTTCTGAGCTCCTATAAGGACCAAACAATAGACAAGGAAAATACGACGACAAAGCCATGTAGAATTAATGTTGCTATGAGAGTATATTTTGTTTGATGTCTACATTAAAGTGCTGTCAGAGTCCATTCCGTTGTTAATGGTCAGTGAAGCACAATCTTGACGTCGTCTTGGTTCATTTATTTTCTCATTTACACAGTCTGGTTGGACAAATGTCTGGTTAGACTTTATACAGCACTTCATCTCCCCTCTCTTTTACCCAGATCTCTGTTACAGACAATCTTCTCACCATGATCTGCCACTGACCCTGACCTCTGACCTACCAGCGGAAAGACCTCAACATCATGTTCAATCATAGTTCCATTTCAAGCTGGACAAAATCAAAATGCATGCAGCCAGCGCTTCATATAGCAACTAAATCTCAGCCATACATGACTGTCAATTCTGGAGGAGAGTCCTCCCACAGTTCCAGGTCTTATCAGATGCATCCATGATATGTCAAGTACCAATTTAGCTTCTCTCCAGCGACATGTTGAAACTGGCTCATCTGCAACCCACGTAGACAAGCAGTCAGTCAAATATGAAGAACGGAATGACCACCATCCTTATTGTGATGGGCGCAAGTGACAATAAACAGGATAACAAGAGAAAATACAGAGGAGGGACACAACTCCGAGCGCCTGTTCCATTAACCCACATTGACGCACCGGGTTGCCTGGAGTCGCTGCAGGTTGGCACCCAGAATACAAGCACACGGTAAACCTCGCCGATTTAACGAGGATCGCTTTAACCGCCACGTTAAAGCCGAACGGGCACCTGAAATGGACGTATCACGTGAAGAAGGAAAAAAAATCCACCGTGCGCTGCTGTGCGTAACGGACAGGTAACGACACGGCTGCGTGCGACTGGAAAAATCACAGAAAATTTGACGTTCTCCGCGCGCCGGATAAGTGTCAAGGTGTAAAAAAAAAAACGGCGCGAGGAAATAAAATGATCAAATCACTCACCTTGATGGCGTCAACGTTTAAGTCCGGGACGCAGATTGTCTTGGGAGAGGCGAGGCGATGCTTCGGTGTTGCCGCCTGTCATGAGAAGGAGGAGTTTGTGTTTACTCCAACATAACAGAAACTGGCTGACAGCGAGCACACGGATCCGCTCCCTGTTTGGCGAAGAGAGGGCGCCACGGTCTGGCCAAACACCGTATTACAACCTGTGCGCTTCCTCTTATGATAAGAACCTCCAATTTGTCCCAAACTCCTTTAATTTTTTTTTTCAATCGCCTCATTCGCCGCGTTATGTTGGAAGAAAACGTTACGTTATTATTGGTATTGGTGGATGAAGTATTTAGATCCCTTACAATCATTTAAATCCTTTAAAAGTATCAGTACTTCACTGAAAATACTCAACTACATGAAAAAAAACATGCATTCAAAGCTTTACTTGATGAAAGTATGTATTCAGACAGCAAAATGTACTTAAAATATCAAAGCAAAAGTACTCATGTCGCAGCAAAAAAATATTTCCTGTCAGCGTTTTTTTTCATTATGTCGGGTAATTCAATCTACAGCATCATGTTCTGTAAGGTCGTCATATGTTTTTTGTGTGTCTCTATAAAGTCATAAGATCAAATTGTTTTCAGCTCTGTAACGTATATGATATATGATTTTCACTTGGAAGGAAAGGTATGAATCAGTGTAATGTGAAAAAAAAATTCTAGGAGCTAAAGCACATCTGATTAATGGTCTAAAAAGAACATGAACACAACATGATGTCGAAATTGATGTTTTGTGAGATTTGGCGCCCCCTGCAGTTTATGGCTGCAGGGAGTGGATGTAAAAGAGAAAAAAAAGAGCAGAATAAGTTTTTACAAAACTTTTTTGTTGCTGTTGTTTATTTTGAAAAGAAAATTGAAGGAATGTAAGAAATTTAGAAAAAGAAATAATTTTTCTCCTCTTGATTTTGAGCAAGATGTCTTTTTAAAAATATTTAAATCTTATTGTAAATTTACTTCTACAATGTATCACAAATATGTACAAAAGAATTAAATGTAAATCTTTTGCTGAGATCATGAGGTTTTCCATAATTTAATTACATTCAGAGTGTGCACTCAGAGATAAGAGGATTAGAACACTCTGCAAAAGCATAAATAGAATCTCTTGGTCGCCTCTTATCTGCTATTACCAGAAAGTCCTGAAGCTCCAAATTGTAGTACTGACCACTGATGCTGAATGCTTCACAAATCAATGGAAGCAGCTAGGTAATATACTGCATGAAATGACAGTTACAGAGTCTATAGGAGCGTGTCAGTTTTCTCTGTAATATTCCTCTTTATCAGTGGTATTATTTGTAAAGTGGAAATTGTTTGAGTGAAACTGCAGCACTTGCAGCCTCTTTACTCATAAACCAAACATTTCTTCATGTCATGTGAAATGACACAAACCACTATTATAACTTATACTCATGCTACAATACACTTAACTGTAATTTGTCTTTAGTGCAGGTGAATAATTAAACTGCATTGTGTTTTACGATTTTCCAATTTTAGTAACAGGACTTTGAATCTCAAGCTGTAAATGCAACTTTTGTGGAAGTTACA
>JAQLOL010000014.1:7058357-7095288 GCA_029783665.1 Naso thynnoides
TATATTGAGACTGTGTGTGCTTTTTTTGTCACACTCGCTGAGAGAGAGAGAGAGAGAGAGAGAGAGAGAGAGAGAGAGAGAGAGAGAGAGAGAGAGGGGAGCCCGGAGCTGTTGAGACGAAAGTTATTATGTCTGGAAAAAAAAGAAAAGTTCCATACAAGTGCAGCCTATGTAGCTCAAATATTAGCCTAAAGAAGGATTTTGACACAGACATACTTTTTCACTAAAGCTGTCACACATTTTCAAGTGCTTTCTGTAATGTTTATTGAATATGAAATGTAAGCAAACACAATATCTCATATATAAAGCTGTTTTGGGGGAAATGATTGGGGTTTATGCAACCTATGTGACTGAAGCTGACAAAGGACAGTGACACGGAATAATATTGGTTTGGTCCTTTAAGTTCATGAATACTTTAAACCTATAAAACTATAGCCTAAATATGTCAGCTGTATTACAAGGTGTTACCAAAAATTACTTTTTAAACCAGTACTGTCACTCTTAAGCAGCAATGCCCATATTAGTCCTATGACGTATAGAGACTTTTTAACAGTTTTTAGAGGATTAGATTAGTTACTGTCTAAGTGTTTGTACTAAAGTAGATACAAAAGTCTCAGAAATAGATTAGAAAGAAAAAAAAAAACAACAGCAAACAAACAAACAAACAAACAAAAAGGGCAAATACAATTTAAATTAAAGCTGCAAGCAGCAATGGTTAGGACCTCGCACTTTGGCCCATCAGGTAGGCCCGGTCATGGCCTCCAGCCCATTAAATGTTAATAAAATATCCATTTTGAAGGTTTTCAGGGTCTTTTTTTTTTTAAAGGACTTTTATTTTGGAGGAGTTTGGGGTTTTTATTTTGAAAGTTGGAGGTAGACCCAAGTGAACTGGTCAAAGTTTGACTGATGTGTACCGTCAGGTGAGTGAGGATGAGAAGTGTCTGCAGACAGACACAGTCAAATGTCCATTCAATTCAAATGGCAGATCTACATTCATTTGACCTCGTGTGACCTGGTCAAAGTTTGACTGACATGTGTACAGGCAACTGTGAGGGGATGAGTCCTGTATGCAGGCAGGCAGAGATAAATACCAACTCATATGAATGGAGAAAGTGATCGAACCCACATCTTTTTTGGGGCTGAAATCTTATTTTGAAATGCAAATTGTGGACTTCCTGTTGTTGGATTTAAGTCGGGGGTGTCAGCGGGGGAATTTAGGTGGGACGAACAGTTGAGTTTTGGTTTGATCTCTCTACAACATTCCTACAGGCCGGTCAAATTTGGGTTCGAAGTGGCAGGAGTATAATAACAAACGACACTAATGAACTGTACAATTGCAGTAGGGTCCTTGCCCTCCTTACAGTCTCTAATTATAAGGATGGCTTTATACAACTAGTCATAAAGTATAGGCTAATGTATGTAGGCACTAAATTACATGAGCTAAAGCACAATGTCCTTGTACTGTGTGTGTATGTGTTTGTGTGTGAAGTGGTCGTTGAGCTGACAAAAACAGGAGGTGCCCCCGTCGTCCTGCACGGTTTGGTTACAAGCTTTTGTGTCCTGTGTCTGGTGTGTTCTGCCCTCACCCTCCTCATCGCCCTCTACAACAGCGTCAGTAACCCTTATGAGACCTACATGGGGCCTATTAGCATCTACATCAGCAGCTCCATCGGCAGTAAGTGACAAAAATGTCAAATCACTAAGCCTCTGGGCGATAAAAATCTGCATTGTAGTAATGAAAATTACTGATTAGGATCTTTCTGTGGTGGTTTGTATACAGTTTTGTCTTCTCTTTCATTTTCTCCTGCAGCACTCCTGTCTCTTGTGATTATCGCCATGTTTGTTGCGAACGTCTTATCGAGCCAGATGGCAGATGAAGTGGTAAAGGTCAATGCCGGGACTGTGACAGTGAACTTAACTGAAAAATCCACAGTGATGCAGGTAGGATATTACCTGGTCATCCCTTATGCAGTGCTTTCTCTCATCGGCATTGCTTTGATCTACACGTACCAGCACGCAGCCTACACACACAGAAAAGAACAGCAGAAACCTACAGAGGACGCACCCAAGGAGATAATGATGTATTAGCTGTCTGCAATGGAGTCAGTTGTCAGTGACACTGATAAATTGCTCATCAAGATTTTTTGAGTAATTTACTTGAATGGAGAATATGGTTTTTATGTTTTTGACTTTGAACCAACATTTTAAAAAATCTATTTATTTGTATAGAAGTGATTTACCCATTCTTGGTTAAATATAAAAAGAAAAGAAGTTTTGTTTTCTTTTTTTTATCAGAGAGAAATTATGGTTAAATGAATCTTTAAGTCCCTGATGCAAAAACATGTCTTACAAGTCATCACATAAAACGTAAAAAAGTAAGATTTGTTGTGTGTCTTGGATCTGAAAAAATTGCATTAAAATAAGATAAATATAAGTGAACAGATGAAAGAAGGTTGTTCTGTTTTTCTTTTTCTGTTTTTTTTTGTAAGATCACTGAAAAATATTTTTTTTAATGAGAAAAACATATTGTAACCACAGCCTTGTTTTAATTTTTTCAGTGATTGATTTAAAAACGCCTGCAAACAACTTTAAGCTGTAAATCTGTCAAATTTACTAAAAGTCAAGATAGTGAATGAGTGCATCATATTTTGTAAAAGAGAAAAGAATCTAAATCATACGTTAAAAAGTGAGGGAAAAGATGAAAAGCAGAAAGAGGCTTAGAGGATTAGTTGATCTCTGCTGCCCTCTGTCTCTGAGATGCTGCAAAAAAACAGAAATCTGATGTTAAATATCAAGGAAACATTGTTTCCAGAAGCATATGTTATTTATTTTTTTTATTTTTTTTATTTCATGGCTTCCTTTTAAATCACTCATTCATTAGTAATGGCTTTCAAATCTTGGTCTTTTTCTTTTTCTGAATATAAGATTTTTTGTGTCAAATTGTCTGACACTAAAGAAACACATTATGCAAAGCAAAATATGGGTTTTACTCACTCTGTACCATTTATCCATCAGCCCACTTTTATTTAACTTTTTCGACTGGTTTTATAGCGTGTATAGGCCAAACAACAGTGTATCTGTGTAATGGTTTGTCATTACTTTTAACAATCTCTGTGACATTTGGGTTTCAGGTCATAAATAAATCTGCAACGTACCAGAACTTAAGCTGTTGTTTATCCATTACTTCCTATTTGAACTTGTTAGCCTACTATTACTACTACTATTTAAATGACTCTTTAAAATCAATATTTTAACAGCCCAGTTTTTGGCTATTTCAACCATCTTATCCATTAATGTAATATAAATATTTACACAGTTTTTTTATTAGGCCCTTTTTAGCTATTTAATTTTAGCTACTATTCCAGCTGCTTATTTTTAGCTATCTAGATATCCGTTAGTTATCTTTAAGCAAGACAGTCATTTATCCATTAATTAAAGCTGGGGTAGGAAATGTCTGGAAATCAAGCCAACTGTGGTATGGGAATCCAAGGAGGCAACTCTGCCGTGCCCTCCCCCCCTTGTTTTTGCTCAAGCTCACATTTTATTTCATTTGTAGTCTTTCTCTCTCTTTCAAGACCACTTTACACCAAAGATTCACAATGAGATGAAACAGTTGCAGGCAAAGTTGCAGTGGAGGAAATTGGTTTGTCTTAACTGAATCGCTGATAGCAAAAATATAAAATGCTTACCTCAGCTTTAACTGCCAGCCTCTCTTTTTGTTGGCTAACTGGTTTTAATGCACCTTCAAATGCATCACATAGTGTTCTAGTGCATAAATAAAGAGTTTTAGCTATAATGTATGTATATAGGCCTGTATTTTGAATTAAATCATGAGTAAATATATATGTTTTAAATAATCTTCCCTACAGTCTTGGCATGTAGCATGCTAAACCGCCTATCTACTGCAGCCCTTAGGGTATATGTGCCCTCTAAATCACTGACATAGGCCACACGGATTACTTTACTTCACTAACTCATGGATCATGACAGAAGCAGTGCTTAAGTTGAGCCCTTTAAACTCCAGTGATGCATTACATCTTAACTGCGGCCTATCTACTTCCATGTGGGATCAACTTGGAAACGCCTTGATGAGTGAATTTATCGCAGATCTGTTTAATCCATTTCAAAGGATTTAAAAAAACAGAAACAAGAATGCCGACATACATAGCGCTCATACAAAGCTTGCTGATTGTGGAGACGCAGAGATAGGTGCAGATCTCGCTGGGAGTCAGCATCTATTGTCTCCCGGATCTTCAGACGCTCTCACAGCTGTGATTCACATGACTGTGTTGACATGAGAGCAGGGGCGAGGTGTCCTCTTACTGTTTCCCGTGTCCCATCACTCAGGGCCTAAAGTCTGTTTGGACATGCCCTTTCCAGCACCTCTCAGCCCCGTAACGCCTTCTACCTGTCTTCAAAAGAACCACTCTTCCTTCAAATCTCACACTTCAAGGGACCTGTGGAAGGATGCAGCAATCTGCTTTGTGGTTGTTAATGTGAACATGTATTAAATTTCCGAGAATTCATGCTTTCTACAATGAAGCAAAAGCACTCCAGGCCTGACAGAAGTTCTTTTGGAGCAGAGGAGAAAATACAAAAAGTTAGTCAGGAGAAACCATTACTTATTCAGAGTCAGAGTTTTATTCACTTGTCTGACACATTTCTGTTTTTTAGTCTGTTTAAATCATTCAATGACCAATAAATATTAATTTTTTAAAACATTTACTCACCTGTCAGCGAGCTACTCCTGTCAAAATATTCATAATGTAGGATGATGCAGCTTGTTGTAACCCTGCAGCTGTGACAGTGACACAGCTTGAAGCCCGGGCAGGTTGTATTCTCCAGAGGAGGCCACGTCGCAGAGTGTTTCAGCACAAACTCACCTGCTGTGAAATTGAGAAGCTCTTCACAACACAGCACAGATCCATCAGCCAGTAAGCATCCTCTTATTTTATTTTTCACCCTTTGACACTTATGACCGACCCAGTCTGACCCCTGATGGACTCGACTTCATTTCTAAAATATTCTTTAGCCTGTTGCCACAAAGAAGAAGTAGATATCTCTACTTATTCCACTTTCTAAGATAAGAAATAAAAGGGATCGTTTGTGTAGGCATATTTAAATTGATTTAGAATTCCTCTGTTGTGAATTTCAAGCTGTTTAACAGCTGCCAGGGAAGACATTTAACCATATCTCACACTGATCTTCTCCTGTGTGCATTGAGGTGTGAAATAGCTGAATTGCTATCACGAGACCCTTCTCGCCATTTGCTGTGCAAACACTGATTGAATAAAATCAGAGATGGGCAGTAATCTCTTCCTCTTTGCATACTCTCTGTGTCTCGGCTCTGCAGAGTGGATAAACCCGGGATTTTGCAGGAGCTCTGAGCCCTGACCACTCACTCTGTGTGATAGGATTAAAGCGGAAACTTTTGTACCTGTGAAACCTTATCCTCCCAGGTCCCGCATTACAGAGGCCTGTGAAACAGACACCTCCAGCTGCAGGGCAGGGGGGGCACACACTGAGCTGCGTAGGGTCCACTCTGGTGGGGCATGCATGGCGGGCTGGGGGAAGGGGTCTGGTCTTCTTGCACCTTTGAGAACTTTTTCACGTTGACAGCTGAGAGGTGCAGGTAGATAGAGGGATTGTCTCCAACATTTGTTTTAACACTTTCACAATGGCTTTTTACCTCAAAATACAAAGATCCAGTCTTCTAAATCATTTAAAATTCAGAATTTAAATTAGAATTTAAAAAGCTAAATGCAAAGACAATAGAGACATTTGGAAAAGAAGATTTAAAAAAAAAAACCCTAGCTAATCAACATGAAAAGCCCAATCATGCCCCAGGGCATTTTTATTTGAAGTTCTTGTCACCACTGACCTTCTCCCTCCACTGTTCCAGTAAGTTGTGTGTTTGTTACATTTATGGCACTTCTGCTTCCCTGTCCTGACATCACCTCATAGCAACGGCTGGGACACTATCAAAATAACTGTCAACATTTCATTGTATCTATTTGCTGAGACAGCAGTGCAATTTACAGTTTATTGTACAGGTATAATTGTGTTTATGACAAATCGGAAAGTTTTGGATTTGAAATTTAAATCCCAACAAAGGAAAGGGAGGATTTACAAGAAACAGGTAATAGCAAAAAACATTGAGCGATGAGCCAAATCTCGCTGCACTCTCACAGTCAACCTGACTGTGTGATACTGAACGGCAGGCAGGTTCCCTACTTATCTCTGTCATTAATCTTAATTTGTCAGTGAAGGCTGAGGTGAAGGCGAGGGAGGAGGAGGAGGAGGGCTAAAAGGTAATTGCACCCCTGCTGCTCCATTATGGTGTCATTCCACTGTTAACAGAAGATAAGATCTTCCCCAAATCACCTGAAGCCAATTCTCCACTTTACCTGGCTGGGACAGAGAGACAGAGCGAGAATCCAGCCCGGTCTCACAAAACCACGATTGAGACAAACTGAGCTATCCCATCTGGACAGAATCTTTCCGAGCTTTTCTGTCCGTGTGGTGAAGAACTCACATCTGATGCCGGATGACAGTGGACCCCTGGAGTGATGGATGGAAGGAGGGCCCAGCACTTTCTCTGCCCCTCGCTTGCTTGACACCGTCGCTGATTAATGCACCCCTGATTGGCAGATGTGATAGATATCAGTAGGTGCAACGCGTAGGGACACACAGTTAACCTACTGACACGGTGCATGATTTAACTGAATTGGCGCCATTTGACCCAGACACAGAAACAAAATGGTTAACAATGACAGGGCAGTAAAATAGCAACAACTGTAGAAAGTTAACTAATTTCATGTACTATGTTAATTCATATCCTCTATAATTCAGACTGATAGTTTAAAGTTGAAAATGAGAAAAGATAAAATAGAAAAAGAAGGAAAAAGCACAAGACAGTTTTAAAATGAAAAATGTTTCCTATATAAATGCTGCTGTGTTACTGAGTCTATAAATTTGTTTTATATCTCTAATTACATATTTGCACATCTCATTTACAGAGCTGTCTCTAACCCATTTCACTCTATTGGATGCCTCATTTCAAATGGGGCCATCCAGAAGTTGCATCCTTCAGTTCACAACAAAAAAATTACAAGTTTGATTTCCCGCATAGTATTATTCTTTGTCTTTTTTTGTTTCTTTGTCTGTCTTTGTGTCATTCTGTCCATCCGCAGTGTTTAACTTTGAAGAAACTTGTAAATTCAACTTAAGGGACCAAACCAGCATTACTACACGTCATCGTCCTTTGATAATATCAGCCACAAAGGTTACATAAAACCTGCCCATTTTTTAAAAAATAGCTTTCTCTGAGATATCGTGTTTGTTTACATTTTGTCCATATTTAATAAAAGTGGCAGAAAGTACATGAAATATGTGACAACACAAGTTAAAAAGAACGTCTGTGTCAAAATCCGTCTTCATGCTTAGATTCCAGCTTGGAAGGCAGCACTTGTAAAGAACTATTTTTCCAGACGTAATGACTTTTGTCTCAGCTGCTCTCGGCTACCCTTTCTCTCTGTTGCTCAGCAATTTTTCGACCAAAGAAACACAGAGGTTCCCATTAGAAGGGTGACATTGACGAAGATAGAGGCCATCTCTGCAAATGATGAGAAGTCAAAAATAGATCGGTATGGTCCTTTAAACTGGCTGTCTAAAAAAAAACAGTAAATGGGAAAAACAGTCGAATATGTAGAGTAGTATTTTTCCATCTTGAGTTTTAATCATATTGCAGAGTACAGAATTTAAAATAGGACAAGCTTTAATGCTTGTGAATGAAGCAAAAAATGAATTATTTAGATTTTGATCTGATTTTTACTGTCTTCAGTTCAGCTCGGTAAGAAACTAGCTCAGGTGCTTGTTATCTACAAGAGATTCATGATTGTTTCTGTGGTGTTTCCAGTCCGATAAGAGAAAGTCATGCATATTATTTTATGGTCGACCCGACAGAAGTAAGTGGAGCTCCACAGCTATAACCTACTCATTCAGTTGGCTTTATTTGTTGTTAAAATTTATTTCAGACGTACAAGCAGTCATGTTTTCAACTTCCAGTCAAAGCTTTACATCAAGACCCACATTTAAATAAAGATCCCACAGGAGTGAATGTTCTTTTCAGGAGAACTGGTCACTCAAGCTTGGCACTAGGTGGCAGTATTCATTCACTAAACCAACCGAATCAAGGAGATCTCAATTTGAAACTTGTGGTACAGGAATAGAGTAGTTGCATTTATTGGAACTTATTAACTGCTAATAAGTTTAAATTGTGCTAAAATCAGGGCTGCTTTACCTTGTGTATGAGCTGCAAATTTCCTGTTTATCTCATATAAGCTACATACAATCACACCATATAATTTTTTTATTTTTTTCTTTGCATGTAAGTTTTTATCTTTCAGTAGTTTCCAGCCTCATTTGTGTCTCCGTGAGATAAAAGGCTCCTGTGTGAAGGAGGAGCTCACACTGTCACCGGAGCAGGCCACGCATCTATAGATCACAGACGCTCAACTGTAACCAAGACACTGCAAGCTGTTCTTCCATCCATATGGCCATAAAGCTACAGATTCCAGCAGTCCGCACTCGTGAACAGCACATATAAATTCTAGCCTGCCTTGTGCAGTATTTCCTTACCTTTGTTTGAAAAAGAAAAACACTTTTCTGTGCAAAACTTGAGGTGTGTTAAGAAATAATTAAAATTTTAAGCTACAGATGATTAATGGAACCAAAACTAGAAGGGTTAGGGTTGGAGCACCTCCTTCAATCTATGTGTCTAATAAATTCTGTGAATTTCCGTGATGAAACTTCACATCTCATAAAAGCTCTCAGCGCTGCATGTCATCAGCTCCTGTCAGAGCGTCTGACGGCACTGAGTGTCTTTTATAGAAGCCAGATGGGCAGAGGTGCTGGGATAGAGTGCATCAAGTGCCCCCTATTGAGCTTTATGAACGGATTAAAGGATTTGCAAAGCTCTGTCATAAGGCCGTCAATCATTGTCACACCCGCCCTGAAATTTACAGCGCTGACCACAGAAAAAACCTTGGGGCTGTTGTCATGAAGAGTATAACTTCATCTGTCAAGTCATTCAGCACAACTCAGCACCTTCAGCAAAGAGGAATAAAAGAGAGAGAAAGATTGGAGCCATAACACAAGACATTACATTACCACAGCATCTCAGAGCCTGAAGTTTTCCTTCAGGAATGTTGACGCAATTTAATACTTCTACACCTCAGCTCCATTCATCATCAGGTTTTCCACCTCTGAGCTGTGTCGCTGTGGTATTTCACCCTGATGCAGAGTCTTAAAAGCTGCAATCACCTGCCTGCTGCTGTGATGAAACAGAGGTTCTTTGAATGGAGCAGAATTTGATATCAGCTTTTTTAAATCCTGCATAAGAAACAATGCAGCCTCTCTACAGGAAGCAATGTTCAGTGTCATTCAGCATAGACGTGGAGACACGCTGTCTGCCTGCTGGAGGGATCACGAGTGCTTCAGGCCTGCTTACATGTGCATGAAGCAATTTGTCAGCCTGTATAACCAGCTGACCTCCATCACCACAGACAGGCTTAAAAACATAAACATAATAAAAACATATTTGTGGTTTTTTAAAGCTTGGGTCTTATTTTTTTATTTTTGTTGTTTGTGTTGTTTACACCAACATTTGTTTACCACGGTGCCTACTAAGGGTTGGGAACACAGTGTCACAGCCAAATCCAGTGGAGCAAAAGCACAATCACAAATCAATCAGACACATTAGCAGAATTATCTAAATACCTTTTCTGGACAGAAGCTGAAAGTGATTACAAAACACTGACTGTTTGAGTGATAATTTTACTACTAGACTTTTTTTTCTTCACTAACAAATGTTAATATGTAAAAACATTTCCAAATAAGTTTTGGTTACCTGGAGGTTTACAACCTAAGTTATCTCAATACACTTTACATATTGAGCAGTACTTGAGTACACTTAATAGTTTAAAGAGACCCAATGATTGACAGCAGTTCTCATACATGCAAGCATTATGTGACAGTGATAAGGAAATTTACTGTGACATTGAGAAAAGATGGCCAAAACAGCAAAGAAAGACAATTTGTAATAAAACCTGAAAAGTTAGAAAGTCTTAATAATAGTTCATTGTAAATATGTTGGCATTAGAATATATGCTGATTGATAAGTAACAAAATAATTGCAAACTAGTTTGGAATTATTCGGAAACAATTGTATCATTACATAGTTTGTCCACCAGAGAGCACTGAATAACATTTTTTGTTGACAATAAAATTTCCAGTCTAGTATCTTGATTTTTTTTATTACTATACATTAAATAATGTAAAAATGAAATCCTATCTAATCATAATCTGATTTTTTCTATCCCTAAGTATCAGCATCAGTCACACTGCACACATGCACAAAAAGAGATACAATCTACGAGTAACTCACGATGCTATATTATGCTATTTCTGCCACAATCATGATGGTAGCATGATACAGTGATTCTGATAAACTCAATACATTGCAAGATAATCATCTACATTAAATCATAATATCTGTTTACTTGAAGGAGAAAAAACACCTCCCAAAAAGAGCAAAGAGCAGGAAATTTTCTCTGCATTGTGGTGTTCCAATAATTTGACTATTGATATTAAATACTGTAGTGACTCTGGAAAGTTAAACTGCCAAGAAGATCTGTAAGAGAAACTGCATTATTAATAAAAATATTGCAATTTGGCATCTGAGTAGCCTATTGCTAGCAGATCGAAAGAAGAAACAGTACGATAAACTTCTGTGTCGATATATTGTCCCGCTCTACACACACAAAACTAAACAGACACAAAACAACTTGAAAAAGTTAAAAATGTAAAAAAAATGGACAAAAAGAATTTAATGAGACTTTCAGTTGTTCTGTCACCTAAAAAACTGCAAATATAATTAGACCCTCACACACACACACACACAAAAAAAAAATGGATACAAAAGCAGTAATGTGAAGATAGCACTGCGAGATCTGTCCTCACCTTCTGCTTCAACTCATCACCTCATGGTTGGGTGTCAACGAAGGGAGGAAGAGGAGAGAGAGGGTGAAGCGGGTTGGCAGGAGATGGATGGGGGGGGGGGGTCGATGAAGGGATCACCTTGCCAAATCCACTGTGAAGGCTTCGGCATGGTGCACTTAGCGTAGCGGCCGGAGCCAACACGTAGTAGGGTGTAGGTCTCCCTGAGGCGACACTCAGGCCCCGGCCTCCCTGCCATTGTCATCTGTCCATCTCTCAGCCTCTCCATCCAGCAGTCTGCCTGGAGGAAACTTACTTCCTCCCGCCACATTCTTCCTCCCTCCATTACCCCCAGGAGGAGCAGGGGAAGCCGTGTCAAAGGAGACTCCCAGGCAGGGTCAGAGGAGTATCAGTGTCAGAGCCTACATTTTGTGGTCTTGTTGCTAATTAGATTAAATAAAGCATTTTAGAACACAAGGAGGTGAAACCATCTTGCATAAATGCTTTGAATCAAGGTCGGACAGAGGATGTGCATGGTTTGAACTGGTGCATCTATGACAGCGTTAGGTGATAAGATGCTCACACACCTCACTGAGTGGAATGGCAAATATGTCATCATCCTGTGACGGGGGCTAGCCAGGCCGTTTCAATGAGTGCACCCATGTCAGGGTGATGTATGGATGCAGTAACACAACCTCTGAGGGGGCATAGGGGGGGAAATGCTGCGCTGCCAACCAGCTTCTCAGATCCTGAGCACAAGAATAGGGGCCACACGTAAACATTTGAGACATGTCACTCATTTCTCCTCCTGTGATTTATAACCTGGACACTCTGCCGCCCTGCCAGCAGCGATGTGTGAAAATCTGACCCAAAGTTCCACCAGAAGTCTACATTTTTAACTTTTAGATGAATTTATAGTTCTAGGAGAAGGAGATAGTTCAAACCAAAGGTCAGCCACTCTGCTTCTAACGCTCTGGATTACACACTCAGAGGTTTGTCTGACAAAACCCTGCCCTTTGGCTGGTGATACATTTTGTGAAGCCCACGGAAAAGCCCGTCCCAAAGTCTCTTAATGGAACCGGCTTGGGAAGCTCATTTGTGAGGAACAGCAAGAAAAACACTAAGTCTTGGAGGAATTTCTTCCCCTGGGGATCCCTAAGTGATGTCCATCTCCCCTCAGTCTTTCAGAGAGCTGAAACTGGAGAACATGACTGACACTTTGAGTTCTCTCTCTCAGGATCTTCTAAGCAATCTATTTATCTGAATCCTTGAGTGTGTTTAAAGAGTTGGGTTCACAAGTTGCAGATTGTTTGATAGTTTTGGTTTTATTGGCTTAAGTTTTGAAGCTTCTGCACCTACAATTAGAATGAATTCAATTTCACTAATGGATCTCAAAGCATTGAAAAATAACATTTGAATAATTTTATTAGCAACAAATAGTTCCAAAAAGTATTCATGTTACTTTGGATGATCAAAAGAGTATGATGTTAGATGTTTTATCACGACTGGGTTTTTTTTTGTTGTTGTTTGTTTGTTTTTTCCCAGTAGAAAGTTGTCCTAATCAGATGATTCATTCATTTATTTATTTTCACTTAAGGGCCAGTGTTAATTGATCAACAGAAAAAGAAAATAAGAGACACCTGAGATGATCCATTTACACAACACAGTTAATTAAAAATACAATATACAATTCAAACAAGGTATTGAATTTACTGAGATTTTAAATACTTTTTTGACAAAAAGTTGTGCCAGTTTAGCATAAATAAATGCTACCTTTTTACTAAGGCTTGTCTTTGCATGTTTACATTTTAACAGTTTACAGTCTAATATGTAAAAAAACAAAACAAAAAAACAACTCTAATTTTATACACACTTGATCTGCTTTCATGCCGTAATTTGTCGCTCTGTCTTGCAAAACAGACTGAAGTACATTCTAAAATTGAAACCCTGATATACTGAATCAGGAATTGATCTTGAATGGGAAATAGTTTCAAATCAAGACATAATTTTGAATCAAACTGTGACCTTGTGAATAGTGAGATACTGGAAGATTCACAACTCTATTTCATATGTTTTTGGTGACACTCAGCAGGACTGTATTTTGTCCCCTGCATGACATTTTGTGATTGAATGATGCACTATGACAGGATCCAGAGTTGTAGCAAGAAGGTCAGGAGTGGTTTCAGTGGTTTCAGTGGTTTCAGGCTTACAACAGGACTTTCATATGAATTGTGGTTTCAAATCACCTTGTGGTCTGGATCAAGGTTAAGGAAAGACTGTCAACCAGCCTGTTTATCAAATAGTCACAAATTTCCCATTTGAAAGTAAAAGGAGGAAAAAAAATCTGAATTAAATTTTTTTACTCGATTTTTTCCCTGTTGTTATTTTTTTTTAAATGTACAATATTTGTACTGAGGTAAACAGTGTCACAACCTGCCCAGCAGAGGTCCTCATTCCCTCTCTTCCCTCCATTCCGAAACCAGAAACCTCTGTCACCTCACCGAAGCCACATGAAGACAGAGGATCCAAAGACACAATAAAATCGGAGCTGTATGGGAACCATCGAGGTAGAAGTGACTGCAGTGATTTATCCCAGCATGCCTTTCCTCGTTTAGGCTCACACATGCCTACATGTGAAGAACTAAATGTGAGATACAGGTGAGGGGATTTAAAGTGACCCTGACAGATTTATGAAATATGGGAACATAAATGTACATTCTGTCAAATGGGTAAAATATCATATGGGTAACACATACTCTCTCATACAGTGAACCCCTGCCAGTTCCTGGAACAGAGCCCAAACCTGCTTTCTGGGACTCCTCTCTCACTGTATGCAGGCAAGTTGCTAATTTTACCCCATAAATTAAATTTTGGTTCATTGCGCCCAGACATGAGCAGTAAAACTATTCAGTAGGTGATTCCAAACATTATTCCTTGTGCTTTTCAAACGCTTTCTAATCCTTTAAGTGTGACACAAACACTTAACAAAGGAATGCTTCTTTGCTGCGCTTAAGCACGACCCGCTGAGAGGAGAGTTCTACTTGCCATAAGATGTCAAAATAATCAGCTCAGAGTGTTCAGGAGCTGGCACAGCCTCAAAGAGCTGGTCATTATGTATGACAAAGCCAGAGTTTGCAACCAGGGCACGGTGAAAAACAGCACCACGTCTGTGGGTGTCATGGAGCAACAGTGACAAAGCAAACAGCCGCTGATGTACAGCAGCTTTAAATGTGAAGGGTAGCAGATTTTAAGCTATTGTAGGCAATATCAGGATCCAAAATAACACGTGAAATAAGCTTTTTTTTTAATTTTACAAACAGAAATGTACCTTATCATCAACAAAATCCAAAATCATTTATTGTAATATGTTCATACTTTGGCTTTACTTCATATTTGACATATCAGTAGCAAGAGGAAGGTCACTTGAAATCAGCAAATGAAAAACTAACGTAAAATATGACTTTTACTGGATTTGTTTTACTCTTAAATTGGCTTACTTTGTTGTTTTAGAATGTGAGGAAACACAGTGCAGGTAAAAGTAATTAAAGGTTTAAATATGAAATAAACCAGGACAGATCCTACAGACCCTCATCTATACTTACATAAGAATAGAGCTGACATGATAAGTGAATTAATCAATAACTGAAAAAAAAACTGATTAAAAATGTTTAAGTTGTGCTTTTAAAGCTGGTTTTCATTGTTTTATTCATGGAATGTTAACATTTTTTGTGTTTTTTTTCTAAATTTTCTCACATTTTTTAGCACCAAACTATTAATCAATTAATAGAGGAATGAATCACTTTTGCTGTCCTAGTTTTTTTGCATTATTTTTCCGTAATTTTTTATATATTGTATTTTGGGAATTCAGGTACAGTGAGACCAGTTTTGTAAGCCTTAATCAAACTTAGACATTTGTTTCTTTTGTTACTTTTTCCTTTTACGACATCTATGTGAGTTCTATTCCAAAGCACTGTAATTCCAGATAAAAGCGAGGAAAGCATATAAGAATAGTGCCTCTGTGCCTGCTATGTCACCAGCTTTGTCATCAATTGTACAAAATACAAGGTCGCTTCACTCAAGTGGTACAGAAAAAGACAAAATGTGTTAATATTCTGTTTTTTCATACAAAATGAATCTCAGTGGAAGAGAAGGAGTCACTTTATGTTCATTATCCTTGAAACAAATCAAAAGTTCTGTCACTCATCAGCAGGACGTTCCTAATATTTATGCACATTTACATCAGTGCAGCAGAGGTGACCATCAGCCAGGAAAGTGATTACTATCTAAAACTCCTGATCCATCCCACATGTGGATCTGCAGCTCTGTTGACTGTAAATAATAGTCTAACCTGACCTGCAGGTGCTCTACACTCCAGCAGTCACTAAGGAAAAGTGAGACAAAAACAACTTTACAGACAGTGGGGAAGTTTTCATTTTGTACTTTGAGGTATATTTGAGACAGATTTAAGATAAATGTGAATAATTAACAAATGCACAAAGCTTGTCAGGCTGGTGCCAACGCTTCAATTTATCCTCAGGATCCTCTCTTCCACTAACATCAGGCATTTATTTCCTCATTCATTTCAGCTTGTTAAACAGCTTTTGGCTCTGCAGTCAGGGAGTAGATTGGGCTTTGTTGGAAAATCTTGTGTTATGTGATATGGACTTTGGCAGAGTGGTCTAATGAAGGATGCATTGTCTGTGAGAACAGGTATTTTTCCCCCTGTCCTACAGAAACGCTGACAGCTCCCCCCAGCTCTGGCATGTGCTTGGCTTTTAATCAGAAACAACAATGTACACCTGATCAGTCTGTTCACACCAGAGCCTCAGCAGCTTTGTGCTTTCACAATGATGCCATTATTTCACCTTTTCTAACATGAAATACCTGCACACGGCTTTCTTATCTGCAGATATTTTATTGATTTATGACAAACTCGGATTCACTGCTAGAAATAAAAACGTGAGAAATACACTAGGCTTTCATTTGCATGCAGTTAAAAACACATTCATTTAGGGCCCAACTGATGTATTGCTTTGCCGATATTTACCTTAAGGAGATATATCAGTATCGGCATATATGTTCTCCAGTCTGCTGCAACATTAAAGCAGAGGTAGGCAGTGTATTTTTGGTGTCATCAGGCAAAAAACTCAATGATAACCTTTCTGCATATTGTAGTTCAGGTGGTCTGAAAGGCACCTCTCTTTGGCTCTGTATTCAGGACTTTTGGCCAATCATTGGCCATTTTAGAGAGAACAGGTTCCTATTGGCTGCTGTATGCTGCCCTTTTAAGAAACAGGTAGCGTCGCTATGAGCTAATTGGTTGCTGGAACATATGCTGTGCCTTATGTTCTAAAAACAGGCCTCTGGTGACTTGACGAGCTATGTTCCAGGCAACAACATCAGCCGGCTTGAGTCAAGCTGAGACGGAGCAATTTACACCACTGCAGCTTCTTCTGAAACTGCTTCGTCCCATCGTAAATCTTTGGTGTAAACTGGACTTAAAACAGAGAGCGACAACAAATGAAAGAAAACGTGAGCAAAAACAGGGAGGGAAGGGTGCAACGGAGTTGCTTCCTCAGGAGTCTCATGCTTCAGCTATCTTGATTTCCAGACATTGCCTACCTCAGCTTTAACAATGTTTTTTAGGCCAGAAAAAATGCTTGGACAAGTGATTTAAAATAGTGTAATTACGCAGTTTGTCCAGCAGAGGACGGTTCATCATTCAGTAACTAAAAGGTGAAGTGTTTACTATTCGGTACACTGATGTTTGAAATAAGGTTTGGTAAAATGTAAAATATTCTGCCTCCATACATATCTTTGTCACAAATATTTGATAACCACATTCAGCTGATCTTATGTACATAAGTCAAATCAGACAATAAATCACGGATTAGAATTTTCTTGCTTCCCAATGTCAGTATCACCATCAGCCCGAATTTCCCATATCGGTCAAACATGGCTGCATTTATTTCACTAACTTAGAACAAACTCTGTTCTTTCCACTGCCAAAATTAAAACCATGAGAGACACACCTGTGGAACTTTCATTCACATGCAGTTAAAACATGTTTGATTTTTGCATTCATTATGTCCATGAGTAGCTTGATTAATCTAAGGATCATTTGAAATGCTTGCTTGTCTCTGCAGCAGGTGGCTCTATTTCATTAAGCCTAAACGTCTGACGGTCAGGCTCTTCATTAAAGGCGGCCCAGTAATATGGGCCTGAGATGATTGCCCCTGCAGTGGTTAAATATAGTGTTTTTGGACAAGGCCTCTGCTGCTGTAGCGTGATGAGAGAAGTCAATAGAGCAGGGGCTATTATGCTGTCAGTGCTCATACCATTACACACCATTAAAAACAGCACAACTCTGTGATTCATGCTCATTATATTTATTGGATAGATGGCCTTATCTAATTGGAGAAGCGATCCACCCCCTGCACAGTTCAACATGTGTCATCATTTTTGAGCCACTCTCCTTTATTGAACGATAAATACTGGATCCACTTAATGAGGGATTGAACGACTGAGTTTTTTTAAGTTCCTCATAAGGAAAGTATTACTGAAGGTGATGCAATCGACAACATTTCCTCTGTTCATTCAGCAACAGATGAAGGCTAAACTCTAAACTCGGTCATCAGTGTGTGACCTACACAAGCTCCCGGTGTTGACATGTACGCAGAGGGCGGTGTGCCAGGCTTATTTAACCAAATATAAATTAACCACTCATCACTTCCAGTTTAAATTCTTTGCACAGTTCCACAGGTCCCCATTTCGCACTGTCACCTCCTCACGCAGGTACAAGATGAAAAGGGGAGAAGGAAGATCCAACCACACATGCCCAGACACCAGAGGAGCTGAGACAGACCCAAACAAAGCATCCTCCATCTGCTCATTTGTGAACAACATTAATGTCTAATCATATTCAAATGGCTCTTGAGAAGGCGTCTGAGCAGCCCACCAGTATGCAGATAGGGGTCAGGGGGAGTTTGCCCTCCAGGACTTGTCCCAAGGCAGCTCTCCCCTCCTGATCTGAAGCCCCTGTGGGGCCTGTGGACATGTCGTGGCCCATCACCATGCAGACAGACAGCTCCCTGACTGGGGTCGTCCGCGAGACTGGCAGACTAGCTTGATAGCTGCTGTTCAACCCCCTGCCATTGTGATTTAACTGCTGGTCACAAGCTCCATTAGCATAATGATAAAAGATAGCGACACCCCCCTTTGAATTCTATCAGGTAGCCTGAAAGCTGAGTGTAATGAAAGGGATAATTACACAATTTATAAAGGGAGGGGCAGTGACAGTTGCACAAAGCTATCTGGCCAAGTCCTGACCCACCTAATTAAGACGGTGTCCCATCAATCTTGATGTCCCTGTCATTGAGTAGGTTTAAAGTAAACAGAAAAGTGTGTCTTCCTACAAGTTTTTAACTGCCCATTTAGGCTTACAGAGTAGATGACTATAGAAGGATTTTATAGAAAAGGCATCACGTTTTTCCAGAAACCTCAAGAAATTTTGACTGTGGCTTTACAGATATTTACTCAGAGGCCGTTCACCACCAGTGACAAGTTTTTAAGCTGCCTCTCTGTACTGAGAACAATAGAGAAAAGCAAAGCTCTTTGGACAAGACAGCTGAGATAGGAAGTTTAAATTTTACCAAACTCTGTACTGGTTATACTAAACTAAGGCTAGTGTTTTTCTTATCTCCCCTTTAAAGACTCAAGAGTGGAAGGCCACATTAATCCTCTATTTCATACCTGCATATATGCCAGATATTCTATACTGGGTCTCAAGGTAATAAGAACATATACCATCCTATTTCATTAATGTGCCTCCTCTCCCTCATGAGGGACGATGATAAGTTTTTAGCCTAAGGTAGCAGGAGATGAGTCATACAGCTCTTGTTACATGCACTTATAGCTTATGTGTTTGAGTGATTTTGCCGAAAGTTTGAAGTTAATAACTTTTGTGGTATTTCTGTTTCGGGTAATTGAAAACTGCAAGTCAGCACTGTCCCTTTATGCAGTCATTCAGGGAAGTGGAGTTGAACTTTTCAAATCCTATTCACCTAATTTGAAACCCTCAGTCTATGACCTCTTCCTAATGATGAAGCAACAGCTTGGTGGTCACCATTTTGACAATGACGACAGACTGCTTTCTAGAAATCGATACACTGACTTCCGTGTGCTCTATGAATGCTGGACTTGGTGTGTAAATACAGTAGGGGACAATGCTGAAAAACAAATGTGCACTGTTTTCTAAAACTGACTCCTTCTAGCTTAGGCCATGAACTTATCAATCACAGCTTGTAAATAAATGTAAGCCAGCACAGGGTCATGAGAGTGACCCAGTGATTCACACAGTAATCAGCACAGCATCTCTATTTCACCGGCTAAATACAGAGCTTCCCTCTCGCTGTTTTTAATTATGCCTTTATGTCCCTCAGATCATCCGAGGCTTGTAGAAACCTTATTTCCCCTCATGGTGAACAAAAAAGGCCTCTTTGTCAAGTGGGGGCATGTCAACACACTTCAGCGGTGCTGTCAGCATCAATGTGGAGTGGATGCGCAAGCACATATGAAAACATGCATGGCCGCACGTGTGCGTGTGCATCTTGGATTATGTCACAGCACTGGAATGCCATCACATGACAAAGGGGAACAGACTGTGTTAAATGAGTTGGAGCGACACAACACTCTCATGTTTTTATCACGGAAAGCAGAGCACTGATGGCAGACTGTGTGCAGCTCGGAGTGTTAACAGAGGAGCTTTTGCAGCAGCACTGAGCCTGGAAGCCTGCAAGCCTGGAAGCCTGGAAGCCTGTTTTCCCAGACAGGGTGCACGTCTTTTGTTTATGGTTGACACACAAGCTGTTTGGGGTTGATAGACTCCAATACCAGAGTCAACACACAGCACTTGCTGTGCGCTGATGTTTGTTTGAACACTGTTTCCTGGGCTGCTGCCGCACAAGCCAGGCTGGTTTTCATGTGCTCGGTGTCTCCGTATTCCTAAAATAGTTCATGTGTGCCACAAGGAGCTGGATGCTTTGAATCCAACATAGTTTTTGGTGCCACTCTCTATGAAGTCTGTCTCTGTAATGCATTATAAAGTATTATGAACACACTTTTAATGCGTTATAGCACTATATGAGCACACTTTTAATGCGTTATAGGTGGTTATGGAGATGGTTAACCTAACCCTGCTTATAACTAGGGTTATACAGCACTGTAGGCACATTATAAGTATGTTCATGATGCAATATAAGAAAATACAAAGAAAATATTAAAATGTTGGAACAACGCAGAGTCTGTATTATCATAATTTCAGCTTATAATTATTCTTGCCAATAAAATAGAGAAAGAACTGAGTAGTAATAATATTAATAGCTGATTGTGGCATAATTACATGCTTAAGGGGGTGATCAGCTTATCATTGTATTACATCTTCTTGATTAAAGCACTATGAAAGTGCTGCTTTTCTTTCCCTCCTCCTTAAGATGATGGCAGCCGCCTCAGAAGTGAGCCAGGGCCTTGAAGTGCAGGCTGGGATTAGTGGCGAACACACAAAGGAGCATTTGGAGGGGGCATGCCTGCCCCTTTTGAAAGGCTATCATTTAGAGCCTTCAGCTATAGATCATCTGCGGCTTACATGGGGGAAATTTGGTTAAATGTTGATCAGGCCCATTATTTGACTCTCTGTGAGGGGTGCGTTTGATGGTTTAGGCCAGGGAGGGCTCCAGAGGTCTCTGAGGCTCAGTCTGTCTCCCCTCTGCTGTCTCTCTATTGGTATGCATCCCTCATAATAGAGGCAGGAGGTAGGGGGTCTCATTAGAGGCCAGGGGAGTGTTGTTTTGAGGGGGAGCAGTCATGAATTCCTCAGGGCAGATGCACCAGCATCACCCAGGACCGAAGCTGAAAAACGCATCACAGGAGCCGGTCATAAAAACACAGGTAAGGTGAATTCTTGTTTGCTTCTGCAGCAAAACAAAGCTCCACATGTGTTTCAGAATGACGTGCATCAAAGTCCAGAAGTGCTCCAGGTGGGCTGCGTCTTTAGACAACAGAGGCTTCATCTGATGTAACACTCACACTGACAGATAGCTTCCTTTAGAGCTCCTGACAATGACTGACGTGAGGTACAGAAGTAGCTATTTTGAGGATCCCCTGAGTACCAACTGATCTCCTCACTTCCTTCTCGCCGCCAAAAGTCCAGACCACGGCTGGTAAAATGGATTCCCTCCGGGAAACTACTTCCTCCGTCATCTGTCACCACTTCCTGTCTGTGAAGAGCAGGTAATGACAGCACGCAGGTGTTGCAAACCGGGTGGTATCACTGCAAGGCGTCCGCAGCACAAAACATGCTTTTGTCCCCTTGAAACGTGAAGACTGTTTGATTCAGCTGCTTTAAATTCAAAATGTGTGTGTGTGTGTGGGGGGGGGGGTTACAGTTTTTCTCCAACTTCTTCACACACTGCTGCTTTCCCCACGGTGAGGTTTAGTGTGTGCAGACAGGTCAAATGAACCATCATCATGTACAAGACTTAAAGCGTCCCCTTGAGCAGAGCTAAAATGATTACATATTGGCCGTTAGTCAGATATTTGTTCTGCTGCACTGCACTTAGAAATTGATGTTCCATGAACCCTGGATATTGTTCTCATAAGGTCACGGTTTGGAATTTCATGTAGGTGATGAATGGCGGCAGATTTATTGAGGAGCTTATGAGTTTAGAAATGATCAGGGAATAGAGTTTTAAAAAATAACCCCCTATGATAGGGAATTTGGATGATGGTTTACTCAACTGAGAATTTTCACTACATATTTAATTTTATTTTAATCTAAGAGGCTTCAAGTGAGTCAGAATGACCCGTAACTTGTTTGGAGCATCCATCTGGTTGATGTGAACTTTCTTTTCGGGCTTCCCAGCAGTGTAAAACCACGGCCTTGCTTTGTTATGACAAAGGTCACGGATAACGGATGATCTGCCTACACTTCCTTAATGTGAGAACAAAGACTTTGTCAAAATATATTCCTGCAATAGATTGAGCGGGGGGGGATAAGTTACATTGTTTTGAGGATAGGTTTTCCAGACAGAGCCAGGTGAAGACAGGCCATGGCTGTGGATTTACTGGGACTCGTTCTAGTCCGTTAATCCCTGTATCTCTTTGACTTGCAGCAGGTTCCTCCGCTGCCAAGCTTTATGGGCTCTGAGGTGGCTGCCCTTCCCGTGCTCAGCAGTAATTCTAATTCCCGGTATCCCAACCGGCTTGTTTCTACTGCTTTGACAGAGGAAAGCATACAAACATTACATGATAAAAATAACAACTTTTGCACAACAAACCAACTGATTGCATGGTGAGAAACTTACTGTTTAACTGTGAAAGATTCTTATATTTTGTCATGATTGTATGCTGTACAACAGACATTTGAAAGCAAAAATCTAAATCTTTCCAAAACTGAAATAAAAGAAAGAGAATTTAGTTAAGTGTAGAATATGACAACTGGTGTATCTCTGCATTTTTCACACGCAGGCAACAGCCGAGAAGTTTGTGCAGAGGCGCCTCCTGTTCTGTATAAAATAATCCATATGGCTGCTCGTCCGGAGCACGGATCCCATGCCGTTACCGGCCCATACATTAGGCTTTTTATGGGCCTTGGATGGGGAATGATGAAACCGAATCAGGTCATGCCAATTGATAGACATTCTCCTCAGCTATCATTTGCACACACAATCCTTTTAAAGTGCAGCAAGGAGAGCCCCCCCTCCTTACAGCCATATAGTAGCTTCCCCAGAAGCTGTCATCATATTGTTCCCTTGAATATTTAACTTCCTCAAGAGATTGAACTGTAATATAAGAAATTATCCCTTTAATGCCCACTGACTGCGACAAACAGATGTGAAATTTCAGGGTAGACCCACACTGTAATCAGCCCCCCTATTGCCAGGCTATCATGTTCCTCACTGGGGTCAGACGCACTGTCTCCTTTTTCATATTACCCCTCAGATTTGTCTGTAAGGCAGTGTTATATGGGCTGTGGATAATTATTAGGCGCTGGACACAACTTTTCATTTGAAATCCTGAATTCTTTACAAACAAGGCACATCTTAAATCTACTCTACATCATAGAGAATAAGTCTGCAGCACATGGTGTTCCAAAAAAAAAAAAACATAGTGCATGTTTAAACACAAGGTTGCAAGTCTTGTTCCAGTTGCATATTTATCAGTTGAGGAGATCTCACTCAACAGCTAGTGGGAGTTAGGTTTCTCACTTTGCTGAGTGCAACGTTATCCAGCAGTGATTCATCACTTCAGCTCAAGCCTGCAGGTTCCAAGCTGCAGACGAGTCCTCTTCATGTCTTTCGGGGTCTGATATTGAAACTGTTATTTCCTAATTTGAAAATAAGGCCTAAATTAAACAGAGCAACGGTCTTGTTTGTGCATTTGTTTATTTATTTGTTTTGTTGTGATTATTTGTTCTCTCAAGGACAGAAAGCATGCCCTGCTCTCCAAATTTGGCACTGAAGGACTCGCTGGTGTATCTAGTCCTGTAAAGAGAAAGAGGATTAAAATAATCCTCATCTAAAACTCCAGCTCCTTCAATATGAGCCAGCCTCGCCTCGGAGGGATGACCCTTTGAGGCTGAAACCCATCATTATGGGTTTTGCCCTCCATGTGGGGACCAGCGACCACCCTTATGCTGAGGTATTCTGCTGGTCCTGGGCCATCAGCCCTGGAGTCAGGGGCCCTCGAGCAGGTAGAGCAGAGACATGGTGGCCTGACTGATATTCATGTGAGCTGGGTAAATGTGCCCTTCAGGCACAGCAGGGCGCTGGAGCATTACGCTTCTGAGAACTAAAAAGGGGGCTGAACCGAACTTGGAAAGCAAGAGGAGGTGCTCTGTTGTTTGCTTTGCATGCAAGCTCGGGTTGAGCTTTGACGTCAGTGGTGGAGGAAGCAGTCAGATCTTTTGGTGATCTTTAGCAATACTCAATTACAAAAGTTCTGCCTTCAACAATATAGAATATAGAATGGCCCCTTTTAGAATAATACAATGCATAAGCTTCTTTAATGTTGCAGCTGCTGAAAATTTTGGCTGATTTTAAGCACTTTACATACTGCAGAGTTGCATCTCGTTATTAGTGGCTACCTAATAATTTGTAAAATAACTAAAAATGAGCAAAAAAAAACAAAAAACAAAAATTGTCTCCAAAATGTAACAGAAGTAGAATAAAATAGAAATACTCAAGGTAAACACTTAAAAATTGCACTTCTAGCATAGTACTTGAGTAAAAGTACTTAGTTACATTACACAGCTGCCTGATTCAGCAAACCTTTAGCATAATACTGAAATATTATCCGAGAAATTCCACACTGAAGTGACAAAAGAGCTAAAGGCTGAAGTTGTGGAGGAAGAAATTGCAGCAGAATAAGCACGAAAAGGCCTCTGATTGTGAAGGGCTCATTCACTGAACGTGATGAGGATTTCCACGGAAAACTAGCGACTGTGAGAACCTGCTCCTGTATGACAAAAATCCTCTTTGTCTGATCCGCGGCCCTGCTCGACAGATAATAGAGCAAAATGTCGCCTGAGGGAGATAATTTGTTCCCAGATCTTCAGATCGCAATATTTTCATTCGAGCCCAGGAGGGGATCTCTTGAATTGCCAGCTTCCATTGTGTTCCAACAAGGGGGCACGAAAGTCTTGTCAATTAATTTTTCTTTTATTCCAGACCACGGAGCGCCTGAGTGGTTTCAATTATCAACCAATTAAGAGGTGTTTCCTTTTATTGACAGGCTTTGATTCCGTGCGTATCCATATTGTTTGAAAATAAGGCAGGACAGGGGTGTTAAATCACTTGAACATTTCGTCTGCATGGACTGCTTCATATTTTCTCCCCGATTGCAGGCTTTCTGTTGTGTCCCCTGGGTCACAAGCGCAACAAAAGGACCTTACATGCTGTTGAACCCTCTTGTTCGGCGGATGCTCTTCCACAGTGCGCTCCCGATACAAAAAACAACAAAACAAAACAAAACAAAACAAAAAAAAAAAAAAGGAAAAGCAAATCCCATTAACGGGATTCCCATAGACGCACGGAACAGCCGGCGTTTTGCGTGACAAGACTTTGGGAAAAGGATGGAAACAGGTGCGACATTCAGCAAACAGGTTAACATCAAACAGGCGCAGTCTGAGTCAAATCCAGCTCCAGACAAAAAGCTGAACTTCTGAACCTGGTGGATGTAAGTTAAAGGTCTGATTGCTTGTTGAAATGGGGCTATTGGAAGTGACAAGCGGAAAATGTCTCTGTCTTGCACACTTACTGCTTATAGCCACCTGACTTCAGATTTTCTGACAGGCTCCAAAACGTTTATGCTGGTTTATGCAGCACGTTCTGCAAATGCCAAGAGGTTTGAGAACTTAATCTGATTATTTTTATGACTTTATTTGTCCTGACCGAGGCTCTGTAGAGGAGAAAAATATTCGAAACTTTAAAGAAATCTACAAAAAGGGAGTCTGATGTTCCCGTTGTGATTAAATTGCACAGGAGTCGTCATGGATGTCGTTCAGCGATGATAAAATTACAATGAAAGTGAATAAAGTTGACAATTAAGTACCAGGAATACACTGTTAGTTTTAATAAGAATGTTATAGAAATATGAAGGTGATCGAGAAACAATAAGAGGCAAATAGGAGATAATTAAAGTAGCAAATGAATTCTTTAGCCTTATTTCTCACATTTGTTCTTTTTCCATCTGACAGTCATGAAGGAGAATGACACACAAGCTTCAATCATCAATTTAAAATAAATGACTTTTATTCAAACATCCACGTGAGTTTAAATAAACCACAAAAAAACAGCAACACACAATTCAGTCTAAAATACATGTCACGTATTTTCTTAAGAAAATAATAATTTCTGTACACATTGTCTTCTTCTTTGAAGACAGAGAGTCGGCCCAACCGGGCATCCACAATAAGTAGCCTGTTTTACTTTAAAAAAAAAAAAATCCGCATTCATCAGTTCAGTGGGTTGATTCATTATCTACAAATTACCACATTTGTTGCACTAGAATGGACAAACCATAATGGAGAAATGGCTGATTCTATCCGTGAATAATTCTTTTTTTGTTCCGGCCAGGAAAATAAAAACCAGTTCACTTCCAGTGTTATTTTTAACAAGGACCACTAAACCAGAACATGAGCAATGTGTAATAATCGTAGGTTACTAACGAAATGTGAAGCCTAATGGGTGAAAAATGACTTTCTTTATGAAGCAGCCACACACACAGTCTACACCTCTGTCCCTTCCCTGCTGTATATGAGGTTATTAACACTAAAATGGTTGGACAGGCTCTGTACTGATGTGTAATAGTTCATTCTGTTGTTGTCAGAGTTCAGTGGAGAGATTAAAGTGGGCGAGTAGGAGCTCAGTCCGGACATGCCCTCTCTGGTCTGAGAGAGTCCCCCGAGATGCCCGGAGCCGTAGTCCCGCTCCACTCCTCCCCGGGAGCCGTCGGTGCTGCCGCCGCCACCGCCGCCCGCCAGCAGCGAGTTCACGCTGGACACGAAGTTGCTGAAACACGGGCTGTGATCCGCGGACGGAGACGGGGACGACTTGGGCTCCGTGGAGGCCGGGGATCCGTGCAGGCTGGGCGGGGAGGAGCTCAACAGGCTGGCGGTGTCTGAGAGCTTGTGCGGGCCGTCCTCTGACTTGACTGGCAGGGAGGCGCTGTCAGCTCCCGCGAGGTCAGCTCTTCTTTTCCGCTTCCGCCTGAAGTTGCCGTTGTCGAACATCTTCTCACAGTTAGGGTCCAGCGTCCAGTAGTTTCCTTTACCTAGATCAGAAATGAAACGAGGGTTAATTAGGCTACTGTGAATGAGAAGCTTTAGACTTTATATTCCCTTGCACATTGCTCCACGGTAACTTTCATTTTTTAAATCTGAAGTGATTCCACTTGTCTCAAGAGCAATTTTATCAATTTTAAGAATTTTATCCCAGTCAAATCTGATCCAAGTTTCAACAAGTTAAGCTGTGAAGCAGATTCATTATGAATGTCTTACACTGTAAAATAAAATTGTGTCAAAAATATTCCAGACTCACCAGGGTCATCTTCGTCCCGCGCCACTTTTTTGAAACAGTCGTTCAGTGACAAGTTGTGGCGGATTGAATTCTGCCACCCAGCTTTACTCTTCTTGTAGAAAGGGAAGTTGTCAGCAACGTACTGATAGATCTGACTGAGAGTCAACTTTTTGTCCTGCGCGTTCTGTATGGCCATGGCGATCAGAGCCGAGTAGGAGTAAGGTGGCCTGACCATCTTGAAGAGTTCCTGCTGGCTTGAGATGGACAGCCACCCCAGGTCTGCGCCACCAAACCCGGTGGGAGGCGGCAAGAACTGCCTCTGGTTCGACCCGTATCCGGACTGAATGTAGGACGTGCCATTGTTCCCGGGAAGATAAGGGGAGGAGTTGATGCCTGGTCCGTTCAGCCACAGGTACGGGTTCGTGGACGGCGAGGTGTACTCCCCGAGGCCGTAGCTGGAGGGGTGCGTCGGCGGCCTCTGAGTGTGATGGTGGTGGAGGTTCTGTTGGTACACACCGTAGTTGTCGCAGTACACGGCCATGTCCAGGAGCTCCTGAGCGCTGTGGTGCTGAATCGGGCTGGTCTGCTGGTTGGATGGTTGGTGTCCAAAAGCGTTCATAATCCGCCTTGACCAGATTCCCCAAACCTAATTTCGTCTCTGTGTCTCCCTCAGGACTGAGCTCATCCTCAGAGGGAGGAGTATTTATGCGCAGCGCGCGGAGCCTCAACAGGTAGCCCATCGAGGAAAACTTTTGAGATGGTCACACCCCTCTTTTCTCTCCCGCACTGACCCAATCTCCGTATCAATGAGCACCGATACTGCCCTTAACTGCCTTTACTGACTTGTAACCTGTGCGTAATTACGCACTGGAGCTTGTGTTGACTCTGGCAAAGTTTTTACATTTAGAATTTGTTTTACTTGAAACTCTGAGGTACAAAGTAAAGCTATGTGACTTTAGATGATAAATTGTTAAAGATCACCATATTATTATTATTATTATTATTATTATTGTTATTATTATTATTATTATTATTATTATTATTTGTCCTGACTTCTTATGGCTTCCAAATATATTTTAGATTTTGTTTCGCCTGGTGTATAAATAGAAAGAGATTAAAACCATAAGGTCTAATATGTTACAGCTGCCCATCCATGCACAGGCTGTAGTAAGTGTGATGTCCTCTTACAAAATTCAAATGTATTTGTCCCAAACAGACGGTCAGTGTCAATCATTAAAGGAACAATAAGTTCATAGGCCAAAATAGTCCTGATTATTCTGAGAGATTGTAATAAAAGTGACTCCAATTAGCTAAACTGTGTTTAAAATGAATTTTTATCAGCACTCCAAATGAACGACAAACAGGTTTAGGGTTGTGACAGCTCTATATAAAATATAATTAATTACAGATCACGTGTTTTGCGCACTGATTGTCACCATGTCAGAACCCGTTGAACTTTCTGCGGGACAGTGTCAAATCCAAACAGCGAGGACCCGCATGTGTTTGTAAAAAGCCACCTTCTCTTAAAAGAAACTAGTTTGCAATAAACACTTCACAAGTGCCGCGAGTTTAGTGTCAACAAATGACTCGTGGGAGACACACCAACAGCAGACCTGCAGAGACAACAGGCTGTGTGACCAGTAAAACCTGGAGTAATGTGTAATTATGTCATTCATTAATATGTGTAAAAATTTTTTTTTTTTTTACAGCAAACCAAACCAATAATAACAAATTTTCCCCATTTAAACTTTAAAATGAGGTAATTAAAAGGTGTTTAATAGCCAAGATAACTGAAAATGTAAATCAAACCTCACAGGTATGAGGTAAAACAACTGTGAAAGATTTTAGACTTTACACTGATGGTTTTTTTTTTTATTTGTTCAGGGTTTTTTAGATCCGAACTCTGTAGGAAAAAGTCCGAGTTTGGACTGAACGTGGAAAAAAGAAATTATTGCCCATCGATCCTTCAGTCGGTTTCTTTGATCTGCCAATCGAACAAAACCAATACAGACCGGTATTCCACACACATACCTAAATTTTGTATCTGTAGTAGAGTTTGAACCCTCTTTACAGATGAACCTTGAGTTAGTTTCTGATCTGAACGCATCACGTCGCCTCTGCGCTCAGCTCTGTTGTGATCCCTGCGCACAGTGGACCCTGCAGGTTCCTGCTGGACTCCTGCGCTAATCGGCAGAACATTCCTCCTCTCCATGACCTTGATGTAATTGTTTGGCTCGGAGGTGTTGTCCCGACCACAGGCTGTACAGCAGCAGCCAGCAGTGGACTCCACGGGGAGGAAGTGGCATTTAACCCCCAGATGAAAACAGCACAACCTGTCAGGTGTCCAACACCCAGTACAGCTAATTACTGCTGACTGGACATCTAAATCTGAAAGGGTTGAAGCAAACTGCAATGATTCTCATCTCAATCTTTTTTCTTTTTTTTTTTTTTTTAGCTGGAGCATCGTGATCCTTTATTTACTTATTTATGTGGATAATCTAGAATGCTCTATAAGAACTTTTTGTTTCACATTTTCTTTATTAATCTTACATCTTCTTTTGCATTTCAGTTGTCTAAAGATAGCCAGACTTCTGAAGTGAGGAGTTCTGATATGTTCAAGCTGTCTTCTTCCTCTCATGTTAAATTCAGAGCTGTCAAATATGGCCTCGACATGGAAACCTCAAGCCCCCCTGTCATTGGAAAGCAATAACTCAAACATGCTGACAGTGTGTGTGTCTATTGTTGCTCTGTCATGTCTGTCTATATCCCCTGTTTCCTCGAGCTTTCTGAGGTCATGGGAGCTTTTCTTTGGGAGATCAAGTCAATCACGGCGGGGTCACAGAGCCACCGCAGGCCCCTCCAGGCTGAGAGCAGAGAACCAGCGCTGCAGGTGGGAGCGTCATCCATAGACTATAGTGCTACTTCCCATTCAGTATTTATGAGCACAATTCACCTCTGGGATTACAGCTAAACACTCAGCAAAGATCCTCTGGGTTAATAAGGCTGGTTTGCTGCAAATTTTCTTGGCTTTCACCACGTGGCCGCATGAGTTATACATCTGCTAATTGCTCATTGCTTTGAAGTAATTATCAGACTATTAAATGCTCTTAAGGCCAATAAAGTCATTAATTCTGACTGTGTAAACAAAATCATCCCTTTGTAGCCAGGGGCTTGTCCCACTCAGAGTCTCCCTCCAGTGGAGGAACAGAGACAAAACAGACAACAACGCTCAAGTGTTAATAAAAGTTCAGCCTGGATGCAGAGTGACGTGTAAAAATAAAAGCTTCTCCACAGAAAGTCGATTCCTCTGCAGCCCTGACTGTGCCGGAGATTTAAAGGCATTCGTGATGTGAAAGTTGGCAGGCAGAGGAAGCGGCTGGTCTCGAAACATCCTTCATCCGGACACTCGCTGGTCTTCATTCCTCAAGAGTGCAAAGACAAATCTAGTGCAAGAAGCATTTATAACAGGACCGCTAGCTGAGCTTTTCACTTTTTCTCAACCTATTTCAAGAGTTTATGGGGGTATATGATGAGTATTATTAAGAGAAATTTCTTCATTTTCTTATTATACGTTGCAAATTTCACTTGGTGTTTTTTTTAATAACTTATATAGAGATTAATGAAACAATGTACAGCATCTTAAACCCATGTAAAGCATTGCCTCTAATAATAAATAGAAACAGTGTTTAAAAGAAATACTGGCACATTTGAAATGCCTCCAGGCATGTTCCAGAAAACATAAAATATTAATTTTAGAATCATTATTTGTGTGTAGTTTGTTGCACACGCACACACAAAATTAATTTTAAAAAATCCAAAATCCTCACTAGGAATTCTAAAAAAAATGACTTTTACTCTGTCTTCCTCACTGAAAACCTAAAATTAGGGAAAGTAAAAATATCCGTCATTTAAAAAAATGTGACAGCTTGGCACTAGATGCCTTTGAATTCAGTGAAAAGTCAATTCTTAGTGTACGCTGGAGTCTTCAAATTCAACACCACTGTTGTTTGTGTGAGCGACATACTGGACTACGGTTGTTTTCTTAATTAGCATCTCGTAAGTACCCATCTTTAACACAAGGTGAGCTCAGACAAACTGTGTAACATTAGGTCTACATCATTCTGCACTGACCCTAACCCTCACCCTAGTCACCCAACCAATGTTCAAAAAAGCAAAAACCTATTTTAATTTGGTTTGTTTGGTGTTTTGTTTTTTTTTTTACAATTTTATAAAATTACAGATTTTTGCTTTCAGATTTGGGATAATATATGAACAAAACTCATGAAACTATGTAGCAAAGACATAGCCAATTTTAGACATGTTTAAGGTGGATTTGTTACATACTGTAAAGTCAAGCCAACACATGGGCTTTTCCTCACCCCAACCAAGTAAGTTTTGTGCTTAACCCAACTAGAGCTTAGCTAAAAAAAATGGAAAGTTTCAATATATCTGCGGTATACAAAAACAGGAAGTACAAGGCCAACTTATTACCCCTCCTGAGTTAGGCAGTCCATCTCCAGGAACTAAGGAGGCAGCACTGCAGACAGCTCACTGACGGAGGGAGAAATACAACTCTGCTGCAGGTTGCATTAGCGCAGTTCTTTTCTCCACTGGGCAAATTTACACCTCTGCTCCTGATTACATCCTTGGAGAGATCAGATAGTATTGGTCTGATAGAGCCCAAATCACACTCTGCTGGCTTCACCATGTGTTACAGAGAGATTAAATAAACTCTGCCTGCTGTTTCCTCTTGTGGTCTTCAAAAAAACAGAACATGTGGCGTCGGTTTTCGCTCAAAAATTCCATCAGCCTTCAAATAACTGCAGCTTCAGTTCAATGGTGCAAAGATACTGTGGAGGGTGCTTTAAAAATTATATAAAATTGTATATACACAAGCCAGAGGTTTATGCCACTTAATCACTCATCCAGACAGTGATGTGGCAGGCGGGATGCACTGACAGCAGTATCCAGATGAGGGCAGCATTGCTTTACACATCATGCCTTCAGCATTACTCCATAAAAACTATCATCTATCAACTAGGCTGTGAAACTCTCTGGGAGGCAAAATACATCAAAATCCAGAATCTGATCAGAGTATCGATTTTAATCACGCACAATTTATGGAATAAGGAGGCTTTTGAATTTAAAGTGAAAGTGATGAAATATGTTCCACTGTGTGGAAGTGCAGCACACAAGATCTCATTTATATACTCTCCGATACCAATTGTTCTCACTGTATATCTTGCTGCTTGTGAATTATGCATCATTATGCATGATAATAAATGCATTCTGCTCTGAAAAATGCCCACAAGATGCCATTCAGATCTAAGTTTCAGCATGTATGATAATTAATCACGTTTTTCTATTTAACAGCCGGAACTGTAATGAAAAACTTGCTCACAGCAGAGTTCTACTTAGGAGTTTTGTAATGATATTGGTGGGAATCTATGTGAAATATCCATATTTGATTTGCTCGTGCAAGAAGTACTTCTGAGGCAGCTAAAAAATACAGACATGAGATTAAAAAGCAAATTGCAAAGATTTAATTAACTGGCTAAAATCAATATTCTGCTGTTGGGCACTTCTGTTGCATTTCTCAGTTATTTCTGAGAGGCTGGGAACTCTGCTTCCTCATCAAATCAGCCCTCCACCCCCGATCTCTAGGTATGTTTCCTAGCAACACGTCTCCCTGACTGCCTGGGAAAACCCGGCGCTTCATAATAGCCTCAGCTAATACAGATCATCACCATTTGGCTCTCTTGCTCAAACCAACATAATAAGCCTGTGTACAGAATTTACATTTTGTATTTAGTGCTGCGTGCAACACAATATGACGTGCATATCAACAGGCTCAGATTTGAAATGCCAGCAGTCTTCCTGTGCTTTATAGTCCAGTTCTCTGTGCTTGTGAGTGTCTTGTGACAGCAGCTCTTGATAAGAGAGTGATGGAGTGTCTGTGTGGAGTGTGTAAAAGTTGGAGTCTGTACAGAAAAACAACATTAAAGTGTTCAATCAGAGGCTTGGCTCACAGCTTCCAGTGCAGGTGTTTACTTCAAGTTCTTTTTTACAGATTAGAAACAAGCTCAAAGGACAGTTTGCAAGATCAGCAGAATCTCACACTTTTAACAGTAAAAAGACGATTGAAAACTTCACTTCAGGTGAGTGGAAATCAGTTTCTGTCAGCAATTGCGGCAGTGCATTCAGAGCAGAGCTGTAATAATGATTATTTCTACCAGAAAGCACTGAAAATTCAGAAAGCGCCATGCAGTGTCATAACATGTACAGTTAGATCACTAAGCTGAGAGCCCCAGCCAGAGTCATGTCTTGTTTGTACAGGGGCCCAGCCCAAAATTACATTTTTTTGTTTTAAAACTTCTAGATTGTCTTGCATTCTTCTATATATGCATATACAGTTTCTGTCAAATTGTTTCAAGTAATTGATGCACAGAAAATGTGGAAAAGGTACTTACTCCAACACAGAATTACTGTTGGGTTGCAGTCAGTTACTGTGATTATTACTTTCCTACTGATCACTAAATCATTTATGTTATTAAATGTTAAATGATCGTAAAAGTTGCTCATCACAATTCCTTAAAGAATGACTTAATTTACTCAAATTGCCTTAACTGTCTAAACTCACAGAGATTAAGTTTAAGATCATAATTTGCAAGAAAATTCTGATCTTTGGGGGCATAATCGTTCACAAAAATAAACAAATGAAATGAAAAAAAAGAGAAAACAACTAAAAGAACAGTGTGTCCATCAACTAACCCATAAATCAATGAATCAATCGATGTCTCTCCAGCTTATCCAGTTGTGATCAGTTGTCTTGTTTTGGCCAACTAACAGTGCAAACTCTAAAGAAAACTAATTTACTATCAATTAGACAAGAAAATGCTGCCATTTTTCACACTTTAGATCCTCAAATTCATAAATGTTTGGCATTTTTGCATGAAACATGACAATGAAACGACTAATTGGTTAATGTCTAATTGCTGCAGCTTGAGTTTAGACTCTCACATCAGAGACATCTGACTTTACCTTTTCTTTCCTTTAAGTGATGATAAATATTTATAATGAAATAATTTTACAGCATCATGTTCTTGATGATTTATCTGCTTTTCTGTTTTTAAAGAAATTGAATGAAGAATCTCTTAGAGTGACATTAAAGTTCCATGTGAAAGATTTTGTGGCTGCAACAAAAATGTGGTTTGTTTGTTCTGGGCCACTGTAGACAGATGGCAGTGCAACATGGCAACATGAAAACATAATTATGCATATTTTATTCAACTTCTGCCATTTTCTGCCAAAAGTACACCCTAAATCTCACACACTTAACCTTTAAGTTGAGCAGCTGAATGAGCTATGTGTCTGTGTTTGGTTCATTCTTCTGCAGAGAAATGCAGATGCTCAAATAATAGATCAAAATAACAAGAGCAGGTTCTGCCAAACAAGACATGTTCGCTCTGTTATTGGACACAACTCAGTCAGTTTACTGAATCGCTCAGTGACAACTGTGATGAGACAGACAGGGGCCTCATGGAGCCTGTGTGACACTATCTGTGACAGCTACACACTACTGTCATGCTGACACCAACTGATTGCTGGTGAGGCTTCATGTTTGTTTACAAGGAGCTGCAACAGGCAGCTGTACATGTGCTTGACAATGGGTGATATAAACGCAAATCCTTTTCATTTCAAGACAGGTTGACATTTAGAATGGCAATTACCATGTTACTTTTAGGTTTAATTATACAGTATTTTCTTTGTTATTAGTCAATTAACTGCAAATAGCATCTGCAAACACAGGGAGAAAGAAAGGGGAATGGCAGATCATTATGAGTTTTTTTTTTTTTAGCTTCAATGCGGGGCATCATCTTTACATAATAAGTGACTAAAGCTGGCAGAAAGTTTTACATTTGCAAACAAGTCGTGCTTTAGTCAAACCACATCTTTCCTTATATCCATCATGAAGTTTTTAGTTATGCAAGCAACAGCTCTGTATAGCAATGTCAGTCAGCACAGTGGCCAATTTGAGAGACTGAATTATTTCAACAAGTAGCCTATAGCCTAAAATTTCTTCATTAAGAGACGCAGTAAATATACTTCACAATGAAAAAAAATAAAATAATTTATGGAAAAATTACAAAAAACAACAAAAACAACAACAACAAAAACAGGGAAAATTCAAAAGATATTTGACAGAGATTTTGTACATTTATGATTCATCCTCTAGCGACACCAGCAGGCTAAAATTTGCCATTTTGAGTGAAAACGTCTCAAAAACTAATGGGCATATTAACAAGGAACTCTGTACAAATTGGCATGTATTTATAGATATTTGAGAAAAATAAACATTTTATCTTCAGCTGTAGTTTGTGTTTACTACCAACGAGTAGATATATGTGTGTGTGTTAGCATGTTAATTTGCTTAACAAAGCTGGTGAACATGTTACAAGAAAAGATAGTCAATTATTAATACACACGTCATACCTGCTAAATATTAGCATGTGGGCATCCTGACATTCAAACACAAAAATGTGTGAATGTACATCCATACTTTATATAATTTGCCTCATATTTGCGAGATTTACTTGATCAAGAGTTTTTCTAATTTTTATGCAGCAAAACTTTTGTGTTCTTAATCTTTCCTTCTCAGATTTAGCACTAGCTAGCTAGAAGTAAGCTAGTTAGCTTAATTTCAGTGACAGAGCACTGTCATGACAGGTCAGACTGAAATGAATGATGTTTTGACTCACAGGCAATTAGAAAGATGTGTGTGGCAAATAAGATTTATTGATTCTATTGTTAGAAATTATATTTCAGAGCAAACCTGGGCCCGGTCTTTGAAAATAATTGATGTAGCCCAATCAAAAATGCATAGCATTAGCATATTAGGAACTCCTGAGTCTCCAATTGGGGAAAAAAAACAGAGAAGCCCATAGACAGCTGTGATTGGATATATGCGTGGCTGTTGATTTATGGAAATATTGACCTCGTCAATCATGCGAAGGAGACATTTAAGGGGAAGCGTGCACATTTGTAGCCTCCCGGCAAATGAAAGTGTGTCAAGAAGGAAGGAAAATACACACATTATTCCAGGCTGAAATGACAAATGAGATAAGGATAGAATGCGTTGTAAATACATTTCTCCTGGAGAGAGGGAGCAAGCTCACAGCATGCCCCCCCCCCATGTCCCCCTCCCTCCACAAAGCCTCTGGAAATCCTCTCAATTAAGCGATGCATTTCCCTATGCTTTGAGGAGAGAGAGGGAGAAGCATAATGCTAGAGCACAAATCACTGAGAGCCTATTGAAATAGCTGCCAGTTAACTATGCAATATTACCACTGCTGAAATGCTTCACCCTTTATCCCTTTTCAATTGCAAGGCTAGATACAGAGTGTGCACTGGGCCTTCTTGATAAGTGAATTATGCCATTGATGAAAGTTTTTATTCCCACCTCACTGTTTCGAGAGGATGAACTCATTGCAATGCAAGAAGCAGATTACAGTGACTATTTTTTTTAAATAAAAAGGGTTGGACAACCCCTTCTGGACTTTAACTTGAAAATTACTGTGGATGTAAGAAAGCTGTGACCCTAACCCCCTAAAATCTTTCAGAACCTGGATTAAAATAAAAAAAAACAAAATGTAAAACTGATCAAAATTAAGTTGAAATATAAGCTAATAGTAAATCATTTACATAAATAATACCCCTCAAGTACATATGTAAATAAGAGCCACCTTTTGGCAGTAATTGCAATCTATAATCAATGCAGATGGAGCCTATGCTTTACTATTTTTCCCCTATTGTTACACCATTAAGCATATTTTACTGTTCACCATTGTTAAGTTCAAAAT
>JAQLOL010000014.1:7096772-7119433 GCA_029783665.1 Naso thynnoides
AAGCAGAGTACTGTACCGCACTGTAGCAAGGGTAATGGCCCTTAGAGAGAGTCAACTGAGAGTATATGGGAGAGAGAATGAGAAAAGAGGGAAACCACAAGAAAAAATAACAATGGTAAGATAGTAAAACTTGAATTTTTATTGAATATTACTTACTCCATTTCTTTCTATGTTCAGAGGGCAATTTATCATCTAGACATATAGTTCATGGTCAAATGCAGGGCCTTTGGTGCACATACATTGCCTTGTACTCAGCTCTGGTAACATGCACACAACAAAGATTGGTCCTCACGAGGATTGAATGGATTTCACTGTTTGACTAGACACAAGTAAGGAAATGGGAGCTCGGCTGATTGGTACAGGAAGCAAGGCAGGAAATGGAATAGACCACAGATGAGTATCAAGTCATACTCTCCATAATAATGACTTTGCAAAGCTTCACCACCTTTATGACTAACTCTAACACCTTAGAACTAGGGTCTGACTGATATGGGATTTTTTGGGGGCCGAAGCAGATACCGATATTTGGGAGCAAGAAAATTTCGATATCCGATATATCAGCTAAATGTGGTTATCAAATACCTTGGACAAAGATACGTAATGGGGGCAGGGTATCCTATATTTAAGCAAACTTGATTCCAAATATCAGTGCACTGAACAGAAAACACTTTACCTATTAGTTATTAAATAACACACCGCCCTCTGCTGGACAAACTATGTAATTCTACCATTTTAGATCAAATGTCCAAGCATTTTTCTGGTCGTAAAAAACAGTTTTCATACCCGTATATATCGGAGGAAATATACGCCAATAACTGGTATATTTGTGATTGTTCAATACCAGCAAACCAACATACTGGTCGGGCCCTACTGTCGAAGCTCACTCTACAAATAGGGGCCAGTATACCACTGCAAACTGCTGCTAAGTTCACTCTTTTGCTGTGATTATCAACCAGAATCAAAACAGTGCACGAAACAGTAAGCACTTTACTGATTTGTTATTAAATAATAGACTGCCCTCTGATGGACATCCATGTTATTACATCTCTTTAAATAGCTAGACCGATCCAGTATAGGTGTATCTGTGATAAGCCTATATCGTATCAGACCGATAATCGGATTGATAATATTGGCAGACAAATACATCTGTTGGGCCCTACTTAGTACATCAGTTCAGTTGAAAGGTATATACACAAGTCAAATTATTTAAATGGTTTATTGATTAGCAATTAAGAAACAAGCACTGAATTACCAACATATTAATCAGACATTTTATAGTCTGACAAAACATGTTAAATCCACCCTCCAGCTATAGTATTACAAGTGGTCTCCTATGACAGCTTTTCCCAAATAAAACATCAAGGGAGAAGATGTCAGTGTCAGTGTTTCTAATTAGGACAAGAGAGCTTTAAAAATCCCAGCTTTCTTGAGATGCAAAAAGAGCAATCCAAACAAAAAACACCTTCAAACAACAGATGCTCCAGTTTGAGCATTTGTCCTCCGGCGGACACCCACTCACAAAATGTCAGCAGAGCAGGAGAGCAGAGGAATATGAGCCACCTGGGGCAGACACTTCAAAAAAAAGTCCCACAAGATGGTTTTACGGTTCAGACAAGGAGGCCTGTAAATACACTTAAAAATGTGCAAATGATGGTTCAGAAAATTGAAGGTGCAACAGCAGGATTTTATAGCAGCTTTGAGTCCCAGGAACACAAATTGCAGCTGGATGTTACGTCGCTAGCTAACATGGGCTCATGATTAATCCTTACAGCAGCAGCAGTGTTCAGATAATAAGTTGCGTTCAATCCGGACAATTGTCAGTCAGTACAGGAACTGACAGACACATGCATACCCTGTCAGATTGATTGAGATATTTTGAGTTTAATTAAGACAGACAGACTATTTAAATTCTTTACAGCAATTTCTGTCCATGGTTCAAACTCTATATTATTATCTATACTAAATATTCACATAAATCATCATCATATATTTTGTTGCTGTATATCAGTTAGCTTGGCAAACCTGTCCCTCTCAAAAACTTTAACTGAAGACAATTATGGTCAAACACAGAAAGAATAACAAGGCAATAGCTTTCATCATTGATCTGTCAGACCCTGTCGGTAGGCTTACAGATATAATTTGAAGAACTCTCGTGCCCCACTTACCAGAAGTTTTTGTGAGGTTCCATACTTCAATAAATAAACCTCCAAAAAAGGTGTCCACTGCAGGGATGACTTCAAAATTGCTGTTAAAAGCAAGTGAGCACTGAGCTCATTCTCTGTCTTGTGGAAGAGCAACATCTTGTCTGTGGGTGTCATGTTGGTTGAATAAGGCGTGTTTTGCATTCCTGGATGACCAAACGAAGACCAATGTTGGCCATTTTCTTAGAGTGTTCACTGAGTAAAGACTGTATCCCTAAAACTGCCTTTAATGCTGTCTATGCCAAAACAATCAGCCGCTGGACTTTATGTAAGTCTATTTATTCCACCTAAAGTAATGCATAAAGTGCTAAATTAATTAAAGTGTAATACAACTTAAAGCTGCTACACAAAAGATAATTACACACTTAGTCTACTGGTTCAAATTTAAATCATTAATTTGGAGTCAAAACACATTAAAGCTGGGGCGCCCTGCGGCTCAGTTGGTAGAGCAGGCACCTCAAATGCAGAGGCTTTGTCCTCGCTGCAGTGGCCATGGGTTTGATTCCACCTGTGGCCCTTTGCTGCATGTCATTCCCTCTCTCTCCCCTGTTTACTGTCCACTCTTCAGCTGTCCTATCTGTGAAATAAAGGCACAAAAAGCCAAAAAAAGTCTTTTAAATAAACACATTAAAGCCATCAAGTAAGGTCTTTGGGAAATTTAATTCACAATATACTTAAACAGCAAAATCTAACAAAACCATAGAAAATGATTTGTTTATTCACTTGATGTGCTTTTATGCAGCAATCATAATTTTAATAAAGAAATTTAAGCATGACCTTCAGCATCCTATAAAAGCAGATTTCAAAGTTGTGTGCGGCAGCACAAAGCCACCACCTGCAGTTCGATGGCTCTTCTTTGTTAATAAACTATTCTTACAATATGAGTCTACTTTCAGATTCACACTTTCAGCTTTGAAAAAGAGAAATGAACACTTGGTGAGCACACACATTATGTAAATAAGGCTGCATTAACCTATATAGAAGTGTTTCGGTTTAAAAAACCTGCGCGCTGGTAATGAAGCGGCTGCCGTGACGGCTGTCAATCAAGCATGCAGAAAGCTTCATTAGCGAGCGTTCAGCAGAAGTGAGGAAACGTGCACAGATTGCCGGTTTGTTTGGATTTCAGAAATATAAAAACACTCGCATCTATTTTCAGCATCTCCAAAATAATGAGGCAGACATCTTTGTTTTTTTTAAAAATACATACATTTGAAAGTTTATTCAGAAGTCGTGTCAGTAGTGAATCTGGAACAGTCGATATTATTGGAATCCAAGGTTACAGCAATCTAGGACAAGGTCTGAACAATGATAATGTGATGGGAGTTAGTCGTATGTGCACTCCAAAATTTTTACCAATAAAATCTGATTCTCACATACCAACTCTGTAAAGTCCCTGTCAAATTCAAAACCTACAAGCCCTTTTTTTCTCGTATAAATGCCACTTAAACTAATGATACGTTAATACAAAAAGAGTCATGATCAAGTCACATACAAAAAACCTGAAATAAAATAAAATCATATATACAAACCTCTGTACATAGTGGGAATATGAATAAAAAGAGATTATTCTAAAATGCGCTATGTGCTTTCATATACTTAAAGAGTGGGTCTATTGGAAAGCTATTGGTCCAAGCTTATCTGTCTGAACACAACGTCCTGATAAAAGTCTCAAAGTGGCATGGTCGACAGCATCTACACGTTCAGTGACTATTCATCTGTGCAACTCGCTCCCTGTTGTAGACTGCATCATCGTCAAACTGGAGGCAAATAAAAGAAAAATAAAACTTAAAAAAGATGTAAGGAGGGGCGGGCTGCAGTGAGGTATTCATCTTGTCAAGCTGGGACAGGGAGCGAGGAATGTGTGGGTAAAACCAAACCGCCTTTTTGGGTAGGAGCGGTTACTGTTGATGCTGCTTTTTTGTCGTGTTGTCAGTGTGTTGTTTGGTCCTCCTGTCAGCGTCTTTGTTCACTGTACAATTCCTGAATCAATAGAGGCCTGTTTCCTGGCGGTCTTGGGAGGAGGTGGAGGCGGTGTCTTGTTGGGCAGAGGAGGTGGACCGTGCTGCAAGCAGACAAAACAGTAACCTTGAAATAGTCACTTTCTGATATATATGGACAACTTTTGTTCCCACTTAGACTCAAAACAAAGGATTAAATGCTGCTGCCGCTCTCATATTGATTGACAGGTCTTTTCATACAGGGACTAATTTCAGGATCAGCTTACACAACATTTCTGTTCAGGGCAACTTTGTCAGATTAAGAGATCATGTTGAACTAGCCAATCAGTCTGCGCATCAGTGCAAAGGATTGTACTATAGGGCCAAGAGACTGACTTAAAGCAGAGGTTAGACTGAAGCAAGGAGCTGTTGCTCTTCATTGTAATACAGATTGTGGTATGGAAACTAATTATCCTTTCAGACACAGATTTTTAAAATTTAAGTAGCATCAGACATTACTGCTATCTTAGATTTAGGTGTCCAGTGTTGCATCAGGATCAGCCTAGATGATATCAGCTGACCAAATAGATGATTTTAGTGGCAAATGAGGGCAAACATGCTAAAAATTTGTAGAAAAGAATCTTCAGAGATGAATCCGCAGTAGCTTGAGCACATGGATAACTAGCCAAAATTTTAATTCAGGCTCGTGTTTTGATGCTTTTGTTTGAGTAGGCTGAAACGCGCTAAACTCATTTGAGCGTAGAATACACTGCCATTTTGCGTGCACTTTTTGAATTGGCAACTGAAGCTGCTTCAAACTGAAATATTTTGGACTATTGCAGTGCGTGAAAAAGATGGATGACGGGTCTTTATTTCTTCCGAGTGCACAAAAATAAAGCCAACATTTCCCCGACACAGAGATGTTACTTCAAGTCTGTGCAGCAGGGATTGGTGGATGAAGCCGCGGTATCAAGATCGTGCCAATACAGCCGCCAGACTCATGCACTGGTGAGGGTTAGCTGTCAGTAATTATATTATTGATAACTAAATCAAACTAAACTTGATTATGCAACAGCATTATAAAAACTTCTCAAAATGACAAAAACCATGTTTAGCCTATACAGCAGCCAGACACCAGGGGGCGATAAAGACACCGTTTATCATTATATTTAGTTATTTAAAAGAATCCAGTTGGCTGATGCCTATGACTTGAGCTAGTCTTCCTGGGGTCATTTAGACAATCTTTTTACAGTAATGGCTTGAGAAACAGGGAATGTGAATATATGAATGAGTGCGATAATATTTAATATCATGTATAATAAAATGAAAATGCTTTAACAGAAGATCATGTAATCTTTTAAAAGGAGAAAGAGGATTCTGTTAAATTAAGATACCTAAAATCTCATTTAAATTTACATTTTAATTAACTCCAGATATAAAAGAAAAGAAATCTCGAATGTTAAAGCTTTTGTGTCCCTCCAAAGAAACCCGAGTTCATATCAAAAGCAAACAGACAAGAAGTAATACTCATCAACGACCTCACCTCTGCCTCCATCAAGGACTGTAAAGGAATAGCCGCTGTCACTCAGAACATCTGCTCTCACTACGCTGCTGTCAGCCTGCTGCCACACTGTGTGCACAGGCGCCGTTTTACTACCTGTCCACGGGCCGTGACAGTGGATAAATAAGATTAGTTAACAGAGTGGCGCGGGGAGGGGATGGCTAGCGTCGATGTTGGCGAGTGTGGGGAGAGGAGCCGCTGATTAACAGCGGGAGAGCTCCTGATGGATGTGAGAGGTAAAGTAATCATCCAATCAATCACGTCTGAGCGCTGAGCCGGCTGAGGAGGGGGGACAAGTATAAATAACAGTAGGGTGGACAGGCGGATGTAGCCCCTCGCTGCTAACTGAATGATGCCTACACTCTTGTGTGACACACATTACCAAAAAAGATACAAATATGCTAACACAAATGTGAGAGCGAGACATGCGTGTAGTACTCGTGCACAGCGGCCGCACAGGAGGTGGAGGACAGTGGAGGAGGTTGACCTGAATGTCAAGTGGGTGTATTGGCCTCTTGTTTCATTATAAGGGCCATGCATCATTAAGGAGCTCCTCTCAGCCCTAATTAAAACACCTACCCTTTGATGTGGCGGGGGTGGTGGAGGTGTCGAGGGACTCGTCAAGACTTGATTATCTAGCAGGTTGCCGTAATCAGCTGTGCTGCCTTTTACCGGCAGCGGAGGAGGGATTTCACCTTTGTCGGAGCAGCCCATCCCGTTCAGCTCAAGACCTGCGTTAGAGGGACGTTCATCAGCTCATGATCATCAGTTCTTCAAAACAACACAGCTGGGATTCTAAACAGATCACATAGTTGATTATGGAAAATTTCCTATCATTTAGACTTACTGTAGGCTTTTAAGAAAAAAGAAAAGATAAGAGAAATTTAAGTTTAGTGGAGCAAAATTCCTGCAAATGCTTTTTCATATTTATACATATTAAGATCAGTTTCTTTGTAATGGAAGGGTAATCTTGGCCTCTGTTCCCCTAACATTACAGAAGCGCAGTACTAAATAGGTGGAGTGCTAACCAAGGTGATCAAATAGTGTATTGCATCTCAGCATCTCTTATCTTGTAAAATGTTGAGTTTTTCAGTCTATAATAAAGGAAGCAATGCAGGGGAAGCAACAGTAGACTCTCTCCTTTGCCAGTGAGCATCTTTGATAAGTGAGTTGACACACTGAGCTCATTATGTGCGATCTTGGTGTTAGCAGCCAGCTCAGTGACAAAGAGATAAATTTAGAGGTAAATGTGTGCCGCTCACAGTCATGATTTGCATAGCCATTTAAAGAAGTGTCGCTGAGATGACACATACCTCGGTTATAGATCAAACGGACCACCGTCAATTGAACAGTAACATGGCAGCTGGTCACAGTCATGCAGGAGGTAGGAAAGTCTCTAGAGACCTTTTAACTTTCAGTCTAAAGATGATACGGACTTTTAACTGAGTGTGCGTTTGCATGGGAGTAAGAGAGAAGTAAGTTTGCTCTTACTGGAAGCAGTGTGCAGGCTGAAGGAGAGTTTGCTCCTGGGCGTGATGGGTGGGGGTCCTGGCGAGGAGGTGGAGTTGGAGTTAGAGGAATGGGGTCCAGGGGACACGGACAGGCGACGGTCTCCACCAATCTGGCTGAGAACTTGACTCCTTGGTCTCTGGGGCCGCAGGGGACTGATCTAAATGATCATGCACGAATAAAGAAAAGAAGTCAACACTGAGCCGCTGCCGGGAGCTCAAAATAAAACTAATTACACAACAAGTCAATAAAACACAACTGAGAACAAAATTCACTGTGTGGCAAATGAGTTGAGTCCATGATGATACGGCGGAAGATCAATAAAGGATCATTTAAAGGGGAAAATTAGCTTCACATCTCCATTGGGACGGCTGTGTGTATCCACGTGCATATTAAGTCAGCTATTTGTATTCCTAAAAGAGAAACCATTTGGATAAATGTGCTTGTTGAGCTGCAATATCTTATTTGTGGTTACAAATCATCGCTTGCATGCAAGACTGTGTTCTCCCAGCTTTATTATGGCTGCAATTTGAATATGAAAAGTTATGTCCTCAGGGCAATTCCACACTGTAGGCTACATTAACAAACAACTTTGTAATTGGCCAGAACTCAAACAGTGAGCCACAAGGGAAACACTGAAAATAACAACACGCTTCATTCAGAGACGCTTTTTTATTCCAGAACACTAAAACATTTGTACTGAGGGTGAAAATGCTATTTTCTTCATTTACGTGTTCCGCATAACAACTTCAACTAAAAGTAGTATATCCTACAACTGCTTGGCATCTACCAGAGACCCCTAGGTGGGCCACCCTTGACCCCTGAGGCAGAAGGCTCCTATCACAAGCCAGACGGCTCCACCACTCCCAGGCTCCTCTTTTGGATCCCATTCCTACTCTTATCTTAATACCGTGAGCCAGTGAGCATCCCCACTGGGCATGCAGTACACAGTGATACCCCTCTCTGCTGTCATGGACGCAGTGGTGGTAAAGAGGAGCATGAACACAGCAGAGCGAGAGGGGGAAGATAAAGATATGTGGAGTGCAAAGAGAACAGGGGGAAGTAGAAGAGATGTGAGGTGTGGGATGCAGAGAGGAGAGGGTGAGGATTAGTGAAGGAAGAAAATAAAGTCCAAGTGAAGAGCCTCAGCTGGAGATGCTTTGCTAACTGCAAGCTATTATATTATATGAATGTGTTGGACAGATTAAAAAACATATCTACTATGTTTATTTTCTAAAAGCTGGCAGAGGAAGTAAAAAGTCCAAATCTGTGTGTAGGATAACACTACAGAACACCACATTTAACATCAGGGCCTGACTGATATATCGGTTTGCTGATAGCATTGGCCAATATTGACCTATCACAGATCTATCTATATTGGCATGTATGTTCTCCAAATGTGCCGATATTAAAACTGTCTTTCAAAGGCTGGAAAAAATGCTAGTGATTGAAATAGTATAAGTTCACAGTTTGTCCAACAGATGGTGGTCCGTTTTTAAATAAATAATAAGTGAAGTATTTACTGTTGCACTCATGTTTGGAATATTTAAATGGAAGAGATCCTGTCTCCATTACATAGGTATTGGCTCAAAAATCCAATATTAGATTGGTCATGCCCTAATTAAAAAGCTCTTTCAGAGCTCTGTTACACATTAATACATACATGTATGCTTCATGATGCCTTTGGTTCAAGTTGGAAATTTGGTGCAAGAGTTAAACCAAAAGAAAAGTCACAAGTTCTGTAAAAACAAACAAACAAACAAACAAACAAAAAAAACAGAACTCATCCTCCACAGACCATGAACATGCACAGCAAATTAAATGATATTCCTCTTTTATTATGTGCTTCACCGAAGACTGGGGCCTTGACGCAAGTTTTTGAAGAGTCCAAACTTATTTATTTATTTTTTGTTATTCATGCATTCATGAGTGGTGGTGGGATGATGGTAGCACTAAAAGAAAGGTCAGGGGCCACCTTTCCTAATATTTATTTAGCATATACAGGAGTCCACAAAAATCAGTAGTTACAAAAAGAAGCAGAAGGACGAGCACCAAACATGAAACATCAGGCAATACAGCCAGTCTACAGCCTGTCCAGCCTTTTTGTGCTCTTCATGCTAGTAAGGGCCTTGTTTTTTTTCTTTTCTTTATCAAACATAAAAATCCAAAATTTTCAGTGCACTTGCTAAGGTAAGACTTCCAGGAAGAAAAAAAAAAGGATCAGGAGAGCCAAGAATTGTTTCCATACAAGAAGCAAAAAAGAAAAAGAAGAGTGCAGATTTACAGGTACAGGTCACTTTTTCAGTACCGTCTCTGACAGTATGACTGCTTCAGTGGGCTGCATAGGAATCTCCGTGGTCTTCATCTCTTTGTCAAAGATCTCCTGGTGCTTACTGTTCCTCTTCTCCTTCTTCTTCTCCTTGCGCTCCTTGTCGGTTTCATCCCGGTCAAGCTTGTCCTGAGATTTTGTGTGCAGCTTCTTTGGCAGGAGAGGCTCCAAGGAATAACTGAAAAATAGACAAGATGATCATGGTTCAATGAAACTGTGTGCATCTCCTTTCTTGTCTGAGCATCTGAGGCAGCTGTTATTTACTGGCTTGGGGTGCAGGACTGATGGTTCTCTGTGTGTACAATATCAAACAGCCTTCAATAAACCTTCAGCTTTATATAATGTACCAGAAAAGATGCTGATGTACTCCTCCATTAGAAATAACTAACTGTACAACACAGCTGTTTTTCTTACTAGAAGTCTAGAAGAATGGGAAGACCTGATATAATTCATTTTGTATTTTATAAGTTGAGAATATTTTATGAGATCAAGAAAAACAGCTATTTTTCAAAAATTGCATTAGCATTCTCACACATATTCAAAAAAACCTGACCAAAGACGACCTGTACTTATTTTCTACCCTAAAGAAGTGTAAATCAGGTGTTACCCGTCTGAGCCAGGCCTGGAGGGCGAGTTGTCAGAGGAGATGGAGGTGACTGAAGCAACTGACAGCGGCCTCTGGGAGGAGGGCATGGTGAAGGAGCGCACCATGGAGTGAGGACGAGGCCCCCGCCGCTCGTCTGCTGGCGGCTGACATGGCAGAGAGAAAGAAAATCAGGAACACGCAGAAAGAATTCTGATAAACATTCACCAGTTGCTCATTTTTTTCTTGTTCTAATGTACAGGACACGTTCTCTTATGTGCTTTATTTTTTGACTTTAGAAAAGGAACAAAGGGACGGTTTTTTGCTGGAGAACAAATATCAGAGTTTGGCAAAGGAAAAACTAGCTGAGGAGGTGTAGGCAGTGCAATATGAAGTACGTCTGTGATGAAATGCAACCTATATAAATGATTAAAATTAAATATTAAAGGTGCTGTAAGAGATTATTAAATTTTTTTTCACCTAAAATCTTTAAATAAGTGTTAAATAGCTCTTCACTCAGACAGGCATCACTTATAATGAGTGTTTTTTTCAGTAACATACGTCCTCGCTCTGCTCTTTACAGAAAAAGCATTTTCTGATATCCTGCTCCCACTCCCGTCCAATCAGGAGAGAGGATTCCAGAAATGTATTTTCGGTTTACTGCAGAACAGATAGAGTACCTATTTAACAAGAAAATGTACTACAGCAGGACTTGAGCTAAATGCCATTCTCAGTAATGCTAACACCCTCACAAATGGTAATGCTAATATGCTACTGTTTTAGCAGTACTAGTACAACTGTCACCATTTTTATTTAATGTACAAATTTACAATAAACAAAAAACCAAACAATTAATTTCATGAAAGAAAGTTTAATTCAGACTCACCTCTTATATGGCTATAAATGGCCACAAAACCCCCCCAAACAAAACACTTATTTAAAGATAAACGGAAACTATCCACACACTAGCCAAAAGTAATGGATTTCATATTTGAGGAGGAAGTTTAATGCAGTCATTATTTGTGATTAGGAAAGAGCAGCACTATTTTAAAAACACCTCTACACTGGCTTCAGCAGCTTTCTGCCGTTGTAGTGGCTGTGTGATTTTACCACAATATACAGTCCAGTGTAAGTCTACAATAAAAGGGACAGGGCAACTGTAAGACTGAAGATCATGCCAGAGGAAATCCTGAGTAATCATCCAATGTACAATCTAGAGCTCTAAATTCAAAGACACAATGGAACATCAAGTTAGGGGAAATGAAAAAAACAAAAAACAAAAAACACCTCTGGTGATACAATTGATTTCTGTACTTATTTAAAAAGAACCCATGGAGAGAAAAATCTGTTAACAGTTGCTTTTACAATGAAACCTTCTGCATTAAAGAGTCTTTTCAAGCACAGAAAGGGGCCGTCACACATCTGATAGGAAAACCTTATTATCACAGGAAAGTGATGGCTTTTCTCTCACTGGAAGGGTCACCACTCTCTTTCTTCTAATTGAGCAAGGGTACCTCAGACAAGATTTGGGGAGAAGCAACAATAAATCTGTAAAGCAGGGAGATATGGGAGGTTGTTCCCAGCAGCATCCCACTATAATAGCCAAGCTGACATCAGCTAAAAGTAAAGGCAAGTCTGACATGTAGCACATGTTCCACTTGCATCTGGAGGGCTTATTATAAATGAATAGGAAACTCAAAAAGTTGTTGTCTTAATTATACTGTTTTTTTCCCCTGAAGATGCAATATGTAACGACTGGCCAACTATTAAATAGGGCCCAACTGATACGGAAGCTTTGGGGTGGAAGCCGACACTGATGTTAGGGAGCAAGAAAATTCAATACCTAAAATATCAGCCGATATTATAAACAGAAAATACAGGCTAAATGTGGTTATCAAATACTAGTGACAAAGCTTTGTAATGGAGGCAGGATATCTTACAGTGTTATTCCAAACATCAGTGCACTGAACAGAAAACACTTCACTCACTGGTTCTTAAATAGCATATGGCCCTCTGCTGGACAAACTATGTAATTTCACCATTATGGTTAAGTGTCCAGGCATTTTTCCGGTTGTAAAAAAAAAACTTTTTAATATCTCCATATATCGGAAAAAATATGTCGATAGCGATATATCTGCTATCGGCTAATATCGGCAAACCAACATATCGGTCAGACCCTGCTCTCGACGCTCTATGCAAATAGGGGACAGCATACCGCCAGAATAAATGCAAACTGCTGCAAAATTTACTCTTTTGCTGTAGTTATCAGTCAGAATTTTACATAATTAATTTCTGAAAGGTAGGACAATAACATACAGTACATGTTAATATCCTGGAAATCATCAGCCAAACGTACCAGCAGAAATAAAAGACATGGCTGCAGATTTGATCAATGCTTGCAAAAAAACCCACACACACTGAGCACTTTTAATACACTAGAGGTCACAAATAGATGAAAGCACTCACCAGGGACTTTGCCCCGTACTGTTTCTCCACCTTCTCCCGCAGTTGCTTGAAGCAGGCCTCCATGCGGTCGTGGAAAGGCCTCAGCGCCTCTGTGACCTTCTCCCCGTGGATGCGAACACCTTCGGCGAGGTGCGGGATCTGGTGGGAGGGAAAAAACATACAAGTGTGGAAACCATTATCCAGCATACCCTGAAGAGAGAGACTTAAAAAAAAAAATTATCAGAGCAATATGCCACATACATCCAATTTAACGCGAGTGACCTTTAGCCCCTTGGCTGTGCACACTCAGCGCAAGCTGTGAATGTGCATCAGTCTGTGTGCACATGAGGAAATATCACTGCAACCTTATCCAGGTGGAAGTGTATTAGAGGAGTCTGTTGCCATGACACTCCATCTCCCTGCCTACAGGTATATTAAACGTGGCAATGAGAAAGCATATACAGACTACATGTATAGGCATGTGCTGCAAGTGATGGATGTTTTCCTCTCCAGCTCTGACGCAAATAAAGACGCAATGCACCCTTTCCAGCAAACCGCTGCCTCTCATGCTGTAGGCAGCAAGTGAATAGCAAAATCTAAACATATAACAGAAGCAGCTCAGGAAGAAGGAGAGAGAGGGAGACAGAGACGGCAAGAGCAAGGAAGAGACAGAAAAGTGCTGAAAACTAACAAATCAATGTTAGCAAGCTTCTCTGAGTGAATCTGGCGAGAGGAGGAAGCGTCTGAGGGATCTTTTCTTTTTCTCCTGCTTCAAACAAAGGTTAAGTTATCAGGTTATAGCAGCTGGCGTTTCGGTGCTACGTGCTGTCTTCAGCTGTGGTAAGGCGATGAAGAGTTGCACAATAACTCGCCAGAAACCAGCAAAGATGAAACAGTCATCTGTGGTAATAGCAGACCTTTTCTTTCCCATGGCAACTGTAAAAATATTCCCTGACTCTCTCACTCTTCTAAGTGAGATATACTGTTGAAGGTGAAAGGAAACAGCTTATGCTTTTATGCTCATGAGTAAGGGAAACAACAAGAGAAGAAAACAACGCAAGAAAAAAAACAAAACTGCATTACTGGGGATTTAATTCAAACGTTTATATTAACTGGTCCCAGTTGGAATGGTGCATTTACACGAATGAAAGACAAAGGAAACTGGAACCTGCAGAGCGCATCTTGTGTTTCATCTTAAGTACAGTGGTTTTATGGCTCACGAATGGAAAAAAGAATCTGCCCAGAGTACAAAGAGCTGTGTGAAGTATCTCATATAGGAGGGCTGATAAAGAGAAGGCGGAGTGTGCGCTAACCTTCGTTTCCCTCGGGTCTGCTCGCCTTTCTTCCTTTTCTCTGAGGGCAAGCTGCCCCTCAGCGGTGGGCTACAGCGAGAGAACCGACTTCACTCAGCTGGCACACAGCACCAGTTCTGTTTCGTGATGCAACCTTTTGTAATCATCTCAAACAGTGCATGTTTTATTTACACATGTTTCAACATGTGGTGGGCTTATTAACAGGGAGAGGGAACATTCTGACGCAGAAACACACATCTTTTAGGTTGCTGATTACAAAAAAAAAATCAGACACCTTCAGGTTCTCAGCCATGTGTAATACATTAAACAGCATCGCACGGTCGGGCGAGCACAAAGTGAGCGGATCAGCTTGAAAGGACATACTGAGTGTGTATCATAGAGGGTATTTCACTCACTGGATGTTAGTTACTGTGCTGTGCTCCACAAAACCAGAGCTCTGGCACAGAAAGATAAATGAGAGAGGGCTACAGACACCCTGAGAGGATTTCCCCTGATATTGAGCACCTTCATCATCACCGCTGGGACCTCTTGGAGGAAAGAGGAGAGGAGAGGGAGAGCAGGAGGCTGAGAAGGAGTAGGTGAAGCAATGAGGAAGGAGAGGCGGAGGGAAAAGAGGTTAGGATTGAGAGACGGAGGAGGGAGAGGAGTCAGAGGGACGAAGTGTTGTGAGATGAAAACGACAGAAGACGGGGAGAAAAAAAACAGTGAGTGAAAGCTGAGGCAAGACTCACGTCTCCCAGGATACCCACATCTTTTTATAGACCTTAAGATGATTGAGTGCGACTGAGTGGCGGCATGGCAACAGAATTCTGCTCGGTGGCTGCACGGAGATAAGCACAATGTGGCTACAGTAGGCTCAAGGTTGCTAACACTCTCACACACACACACACACACATTAAGAAGTTTAATTACATGTAACAACTTTTTAAAAAAACGTTTTATTCCTCTCCAGCAGTCAAACAAAGACAGCAGGTTTATGATTTGGAATATCATTTAGAGGTATTACTCCTGTGAGGCTGATGTTAATATCAGATAATTAGACACTGGAGACCTGGGGCTGCAGTTATAAAACCCAAACAGGGATTTTACTCCGAAGAGATTGGCTTACAAAGACTAACAATGCATACTGCAAGAACTGCACACTGTATTTGCATATTGTATAAACTGGGAAATCGATAACTTCTTATTAAGGGAGATACAGCCAAGTAGAGTGCAAGATAAAAATTTTCTATGTGAGACCTAAAATAGTAGCTGAAAGAGAAAAGGCAAACAGTCACCAGAAGAGTGCACGAAAAAAAAATCAAGAAGCACATTGTCATGGGGACATTTTTGTGCTTTCGGTCCTGTTATGAGGGGGCAATGGTGGCCCAGTGGTTAGAGAAGCGAGTGCGTGACTGGAGGGTCACTCTTGAGCAAGGTCCCTAACCCCAGTTGCGCCAGTGAACACTTGTGTTAATTTTCCAGGTGAAAAATAAATGAACTGTGTGACAGAGTTGAATGTGCAACAGCTGAAAAGACAGATAATTTTGGTAACATTTTACTTAAAGGGGTCATATTGTACTTTTCTGTCTCTTTCAACCTATGAATAATGTTACAAAGTCGGATTGCCATTTTAAATGATGCAAAAGTATGAAGTAATGAGGTAAGGGTATGTAGTATGTTGTGGACTGTTTCGCTCCGTTCTAGTCAGTTTTTTATTTTTTATTATTTTTTTTAAATCTCAGACCACCAGTGTGTGACAGTGTGGTGGACTTCTCTATAGGTTCATCTGGAAGGTGTGTGTTTGAACTAGCCAATCACAGCAGAGTAAGCCTTAAGAGGCGGGGCAGTGTAAATCCTGAAAAAAAAGGGGCTGCTGCAGTCGACTAAATGAAAAAACAGATGAGTTTTTGAGCATCAAAGCATGTAAACCTGCTCTAGTAGTAACCAAAAATAAAATATAACCCCCAAAAATGAGCACAATATGGCTTCTTCAAACATTCCATTATAATGCATTATGAACAAACGTATTTCATGTTATATTGCGCCAACAGTGCCATATAGTCATAGTTACGAGCAAGTTTTTAGGGTTAAATCTAACCATAACCCTGACCATATGTGATGCATTATAAGTATGTTCATAAAGTGTTATAATGTGTTATATATGTTTATAATGTTACAATGCATTCAAGAGACAGGCTTCATAGGGAGTGTTTGTAATAACTTTTTATGCTTCTGATTCGATCATCTAGTGATTCAGTTAGCCGAACAGTCACCAGTCATGTGCAGCTAACACCCGCTGACGCTATGAAGTGACGTATAAACGTCACACACGCTCAGCGGTGTAACCTCTGTCAACTGAATCCAAAGTTCAAACAAGTTTTTTACATTTTTTAAACAGATTCAGGAGAAATATTTCAGGATGAGGTTTCTGTAAGATATTTAAGTGTTTCTGTGTCCCCTAGTGGTCAAATATCATTTACCGGAGCTTTACATGTGGTGCAAATAATCTGAGCATCGTGAACCCATAAATATTTATTGTAAATAAGGGGAAACAAATAAAAAGAGGATAGGACTAGATGTTCCTCTGCAATGGGATTTCTTAACACTAAATCACTAAACTTTGTCTTGCAAAGTTGATTTTTCATACAGTTGCAGCAGTATGTACTGCCAATTATACCCTGGCATGAAAATCAAAGGTTTTTATACCATTTACATTTGCTTTTCTGTGTAATTAAATTTTACTTGAATAGTGCTATGAAATATTTCAAGTTATTATGAAATTTTACGTCTGTCAGAACAAAATATCGTGCGAAGTTATAACTGTTTGTTCGACCAAAAAGACCCTTAGTTTTTATTCTTTGAAAGGTAACTGCAACTCACGACAATAACAACAGCAACAACAATAATGTGATATTTGTGCAGTACCGCACAAGAAGCAATGATATTTTCTTAGACAGTTATTGTGCTGTGAAAATTTCATACCATCACAACCCTAATACAAACACATTCTCCCAACATATTTTCACACAAACAGTGTTTTGATCTAAACATCTACCTTTCAGGATGCACTTTGTGGGTGCGCAATGATTACAAATGAAGCCCCAGCCTCATTTATAAACAGGTAAATGTCGGTGTTCTGGTTTGCAAGAAGTGTGAAAGAAATGGCACTGCTGTTTAATATCAGCGGTGTCTCTCAGAGCCCGGTGTTCTTTGCTTAACCCTGTCAGTATTCCTCTCTGATTCACAGCGAGCAGACTTCTGAGCCACACCCCGGGGTGCTGGGACAGCCACATCGCCTTTGAGATGCCTGCTATTATGGCTATGATGACATATTAAGACCTTTCATGAAGGTCACTAAGGTCTCAGAGATGCCAACAGCCAGTGGTGAGTCAGACCGGCTAATAAGTAGACAGACCTTACTTTATATGAGATAAAAGGACCAAAAACACAAACAAAAACAAACAAAAAAAATTCAATCAAAAGACATCATAAAGAAAGCTAAACTGTTGCTTAAACATTTTGCTTCCTATGCATCAGAGATTGGACATGCTGGTGATGCACTGCTGAAAATACCCCCCTGATGTGAGTGATTTAATTTATTAATCATCAAGCCACTTTTATAATAGAGTGTCTGACTGTGCAGCGGAAGTTTTAGGTTCTAATTTTATCATCTGTCGAGAGCTTTAAAACACCTACGTCTTATTTGCCAGGGAGCTTTTTACAATATCTAATTCTTCCTAAATTCCGGTTGCTGATTTCCTCCCTAATTACCAGGCCAGGGCAATGGGCTGATCAGAATCAATGCACTTTGCTTCATTTTGAACCGTTTAGCTGGGTAACTTTAGCACTGTCATTTGTCTCTTTTAGACAAATTAAAGATGTGAGATTAACAAGAAAGAAGACTGATACCATTTTAGATTAACGTCTCTACCTGAAGGTCAATTCATACCTTCTGCATTTGCGTGTCCGCAGGGTGACAGCTCTGGTATGCGTGATGTAAAAACTGTCATCCACCTACATCCACAAGGGTCTGCAGAAACCCCTCTGCAGACGTCCGTGTGCAGCCCAAAATTTGTGACCGCGCGGAATGTCCACTTTGAGAGCAGGCCAACTGTGCACGCTCTTTCACGTGTGTGAAGAGAGCAATGTTTTGACTTAACTAATTTTAGATGCACTAATTCATGGCAACTAGGAAGGAAGGAACTATTTTTCCAGGCGTAATAACTGTCATCTCAACAGCTTCCGGCTTCTCTCTCTCCCACTCAGCGATTTTTTACCAAATGAACACAGATGTTCACCTTAGAGGGGTGAATTACCCAAACCTAGCAACTTTCTCGTGTCTCATTGTGTTTCTATACCCTGTTTTGACATGAATGGCAGTGAATGGAGTTTAAAAATGGAGCCTGAGATCTACTCAAATACGCACATGGTCAAACTTTAACAACATTTGTAGAGGACAGGTGCAATCTCTGCTTATGGTGGAGTGTCAAAAATAGACTGGTATGGTCCTTTTTAATCCTTGTGCGCTTGTTTTGCATTTGCTCTGCAAACCATCTGCGCTTTCTCAACACCTTCAATCATGTCTTTTTGTGTTTGTGATTTCAAATACTTAGCTAGCATGACGTGAAGGGCATTTTTAATCCGACACAGCTGCCAAGATACTGCAACTCGTTTCCCTCGCACTGTTATGACTGGGCTGTACAAAAGAGCTCCTGCTAATTAGCACTGTGGATTGTGGGTGGAAGATCATTTCAAAATTGCAGTGTGACTTCTAACACTATTTTCGTCTGGCTGAAATCTCAAACTGATGCCACATCGGCAGCAACTCAAAAGCTTGACACAAAGGTGGTCTTACAAACATTATTGTTCAGTGCCTTTGTTACGAGATGGATTTAAAAATAACTGAGAGGCAAGAATCCAGCTGTAAACTCCAACCTTGTCAGGTATAATGTGTCAGTGAAGTAGCAGCACGCTTATATTTAGGTTAGCCTCACCTGCTTTGTATGTTTCCCCATGTAATTATGACAAACGGTCTTACTTCTAAGGCGAAACACCTATGCAAGCAGAATCACAATCCACATCAAGCTTGAACACCAAATAAGAAGCCAATAAGACATTGTAGCATATTCCTGTGTGAGACTTCACGCCTTATAGAGACAAAAGGTTTTGCAAACACAAACGAGACAAACTTTTCATATTCAGAGGAGTTTCACCTGACATGCAAGGCACAAAGCTGACCTATTTTACACAACGGAGAGCTACAGCAAATTCAATTAACTTTTATTTTTCCTTAGCAACTATAGCGATAGGAAGCAAGGAGTGAAACTTTTTGTGTTGGTGCACAACTCCTGGGTGAGCCCTAAGGCAGGAAAGAATGACTTCCTGAGTATTAAAGTGACCCTAAGTTCAGAGCAAAGGAATTCAGAGAATAAAAAGAGATAAAAAGGGACAAAACAAAACATAAAGCACAGCTTTCTAAAATCCGGAAGGGGAGGAAGTTTTTGTTATTCCTTTAGAAAGCAGGGATAGCCAGGAATTTATAAATCAAAGATGAGTCAAAAATGAGCTAAAGATCTACCCATGTTGGTGTGTGTGTGTGTGTGTGTGTGTGTGTGTGCAGTTCTTCTCTGCTGTGTGTGCACTTCCTCCAGGCTCAGTGGGGTGCAGCGCTCGCAAAACCGCCAATGCTGATCTCTTGTTGTCTCTCTGTGCAGTGGAGCATCCTCCTGAACTCCAGAATGTTTGCTTCAGCACTCTCCCTCGCTATTATCTCCACTGAACTCTTTAATTTAACACACATTTCCCACGTTCACTTCACTTATGCCTGGCAGTGCACTCACAAGTCCTTCAAATGATATTATATAGTTTTCAGCTGTAACCTTTCCATTTTTTGTAGCACCAGTGCTTTATTAAGGTGACAACATGTCGGTTATGACTGCTATAACCTTCAGAACAGGACAAGGATCATTTAACATTCACACTGTGCATTCTAAGTACGTTCAGCTGTGAAATCTAACGCTGTCTGGTGTCTACAGGGTCCTTATCAAGTGCTGCATTGCTCCCAAATTTGTGGTTCCATTAATAAAACCTTAAAAAGGAACAAATTATTTTCCCAAATTCTTCTGAAGCCCTCAGAGTGTATTTGGTTGCACATTAGAGGGCATGGCCTCGTGGCTTTGGAGTGAAAGAGACACCAACTGCAGTGACTTAACCGATAGTGTGACAAATTGACCATAGCTCGGTGTAGCAGGAGCAGCCATATAGAGCTAATGGGAGCTAACCCACCATGAGCCGCTGCTGACAAAACTTTCCAAGTCTGCGCTGGAAACACAGCATCTGCTTGAGCTTTGTACAATATCCAGGGATGTCCCTGAGCTGAAGCGCAGCTAGCAGCATTGAGAGGCTGAGAGTTAGGCCTGATTTACGCTTCTGCACTAAAACAAACGCCATATCGCAAGCCCTGCGCCGCACCCCATGCTGTAACCTGACGTGCACCTCCACAGAAATGTAACTATGCGTCACAGTGATGCAGACTAGCTTGGTCTGCTTGGTTCACAGTAGCCTAAAATCTGCAGTAACAGTTTCCCACTGGCTGCTGGGAAAGAACTGTGGCTGCAGTGCTTTCCATAAAGTCTCACAGACCTCCAAAATTAAAGAGAACACTTTGCTTGGTGCTAGCATGTAGGTAGCTGCTCGGTGGCTTTGACCTGAAGCTTAAACTCGAAGAATGCCTGCAGTCTTTGATTAAAGTCTACAGGAATGTGACACAGACATAAGAGTGGCAGAGTAAATGCTCACGACGGTGCAGCCCATTCACCTAGACTATGACACGAGGCTCTGCATAGAACCTACATACAACTATTAATCAGCCTTTTGTATACATCTTTTAGCATTTATTTGAAAATAATGGTGGTTTCACAGACTCCCAGTCAGTCAAGGGTGGTGGCTGGGCGAGTTGAGCCACTCTTGATTAAAATGCAATAATATTCTTTTTTTTCCAAGTAAAATTCATGATGAATTAAGTCTGAAGGGGTTGACTTTATGTCAGCATTGACCTCACAAGGGTGAGGATGATTCCAAGCAATAGATGGCGTCTTGAACCATCTTTAATCCAGGAAATGCTGATTTTTAAATATTTGGTAAAAAAACAACAACACGTGGACGTCTTCTTTCATAGAACAGTCACATAATTTACTTTACAGCTCTGAAAAAAAAACAAACAAACCCAAAAACCCACATTTAAGTGTGCATCGCCTCTTAAGCTCTGTTATTTTAAAGCACAGTAACTAACACACAAGACCACTATGTTTTCAGCAGGCTAAATGAATGGCCCAAAGCAAATTCATGCAAATTAAGGAGGCTCAATTACACTGAAAGGCCAAGTGGCAAGTGGCATGAATGCACATTTCCATGCCTCTCATGCTCCTCCACAGCATCGAATCATGCTCTGTCTCTCTGGCTGCCTGTAGGCTTTGCCTTCATGGAAAAAGAAATACGATGGAATATGATGAAATATCATGTTTTAAGCTGGGCAAGCTTGTCAGATGTGATGAGCAGGTCACGTCACTTGTTCTTGGACACTGGAATTTTTGGGGAGACAGGCTGATGCTTTACAAATTACAGTATGATGCTTCAGCACGATCATTCTGAACCTCAGTCTCACCTGCCAGGCGATGAGATCCTTTAGTTTCTCTATCTTCTCAAGGTCCTCTGGGTGTTCCTGCATGTATTTGTCATTGAAGAAGGCCTGTGGAGGAGGGAAAAGAGATACTGGGATAAGTATGTCAGGAGGAAAAGAAGGAATAAGTTCAGAGGAAGAAAGACAGTGGAGGTTTGGGATGTGAAAAAGGAGAAAAGGGAGAGAAAAAACTGACAAGTCAAGGTGAAAGGCACTGGGAGGGGCTGTTAGGATGAGAAAAATGCAGTCAAGACATCCGTCTCTCCTCCCCCACCTGCACCACTTTTTCACAGAGATGAAAAAGTGACCCGAAGGCAAAGAATTCACAGCGCTCTTCCTTTGACTCATGCGGTACCATTTCACAAAACTAATATGAATCTATTCCAGGTCCTGATATATGAAATGTGGTGACAAACGTGACACATGGGTGATGGAGTTGAGCCCTTCAAAAGAAAAACAAGGCTCAGATCACAACTAACAAAAAGAGATTTACGACACCTGTGATGTGCAGAGGCAAATAATATGGAGGCTGATGGCAAGAGATCTTATAGGACTTAAAACACATTTACTTTTAAATCTGGAAAAAAATTACATAACAAGTATTTCTTTCTCAGTAATTTGTAAGGTTTTAGAATAACTTGACTAAAACAATGGAAACAGGGGAAAACATCAAGTCTGGCTCAGTCAAAAGGTAACAATAGCACACTTTTAAAAAACTGCTTAAAAGGGGAGTATTGCGTCATTATCGAGCCTCATGGCTTGGTACAAAGTTACAGAGGTGGAATGGGAGTTGTTGTCGTTTCACTTCTGGAGCAGCAAAGGAGGTGGCAACAGTGCCAAATCAACGTCTGTGTAACAAGCTGTGTCTGCAAGCTGGCACATGGGTGTTTAGTTCTGACGATATATTTAAGTGTGAAGATTTAAAAACAGCTAGCAGCAGTTAGCTGTTCACTCAAACAAGAAGAGCAACTGACGAAAATGTCTGCAACTTCGGGAAATACCGCAGTCCTGGAGCTTTTTACCCTCCAAGCAGAGGGTGAGATAACTTCCATATACCAGAGATGGTAAAAGACTGTTGAATGAATGAATGAATTTTATTATAGTGTCATGCTCCACTTGTGGA